>PVJA010024352.1:0-18215 GCA_004027025.1 Myocastor coypus
AAAAAAATACAGCAATGTGCTTTTATAGTCTTCTTGATTCACTTATTCTGAAGTTTCCTCTTATACTATAGATCATCAGGAGCCTAATTTGATACTTCAAAATTGTAGTTTTCATCTTATTCTTTTTACTATTTCATAAACCCTAACATACTCCTTTTATGAGCTCTGCCAGGTTTGACAGTTGTTTTCCTTTTCTCTATAGAAAATGTTTCTGGTGACTCTGGGTTTTTGTTGTCTTGATTTTTGGCTCTAGAATTAAAAGATCAACTATTTCTAGATTATTTTTTCTAAATTATTTCTTAATAAGGTTAAATGTTAAGAGCTAGGCATGTGGTACCTGCCTATAATTCCAGGAATGAGGAGACTGAAGCAGGAGGATTATCATGAGTTTTTTTTTAAGAATTTATTTATTTATTTATTTATTTATTTATTTATTTATTTTCTTGTTTCAGAACCCTTGTTTGTTTATTCACTCATTTTTATGGCTGGCTCAGCCCGCCCCGAGGGCAAGGCTGGTGCAGCATTGGTGCCGGGGATCGAACCAAGGTCCCTGAAGCCGCCCAAGCCTTCCCAAGCAGGCGCTCTAGACCACTGAGCCATCCCGCCGGGCCCCTATCATGAGTTTTAAGTCCAGTTTAAGCTACACATTCAAGTACAGCCTCAATTACATAATAACACTCTGTCTGAAAAACGAACAAAATGTTAATAGCATGATACATTCTGGAGCACATAATATACAGTCATTGGCTGCAATGGCACATGCTCATAATCTCAGCTACTTGGGAGGCTGAGCAGAAGGATCAAGAGTTGAATGCCAGCCTGGGCAACTTAACAAGACTGTATCTCAAAAAAAGAAAAAAAATAAAAGCTGGGTGTTTAGCTCAGTGGCCAAGTGCTCCTGGGTTCGATCCCTAGTACTACAAAAATAAGAAAGGGGTGGGGAAGGAAATACACAATCACTAGTATGTATTTTCACCTAGAGGGCTGGGAAAATAGCTAAGGGGCACAAGTGCCTGCCTGGCAAGTGTAAAGTCCTGAGTTTGATCCCCAGTTCTGGGAAAAAATAAAATAGTATTTTCACCTAGAAACAGGTGCAATTATGTAGACCTAGTGTTTTCTATTGCATAAGATTTATTTATTTTTTATTTTTTTAAGAATTTTATTTTATTATTTTTTTTTCTTGTTTCAGAAACTTTGTTTGTTTATTCACTCATTTTTATGGCTGGCTCAGCCCACCCCAGGGCAGGGCTGGCACAGCATGTGGGGCCGGGGATCAAACTGCAGTCCCTGAAGCTGTCCAAGCTTTCCCAAGCAGGCGCTTTAGACCACTGAGCCATTCTGCCGGGCCCCTCACATAAGATTTATATGCCCCCCCCAAAGACTTCTATCCAAAAGTTACTTATCTGAAGATGTTCTTTTTCATATTTGACACTAATACCCTCATTTAATGAATAATTGGTTGATCTTATAAAATGTATTTTAAAACAGCAATAAGTATTTTTTTTAAGGACCAGTGAGATAGCTCAGCAGGGCCAGGGTTATAACCTCGGCACTGCATGTTGTGCTGGCTCTGCCCTCAAGCACGTTGAGCTGGCGATGGAGTCTGGGCATGGTGGTGCATGCTTGTAATCCCAGTCCTGAGGAGGCAGAAAATAGGAGGACTGCTATGAGTCAGAACTGTGTAGTGAGACCCTGCACAAAAACAACAACAATATTTTTTAAAAGTCAATATGTTTATCACCAAACTTACAGGCTAAAATTCCAATGTATTTAATAAAAATAATTCCCAATAATGAAAAAGAATAGTGGGTTGTGTGCCAATTTTCTTGCTACCTGAGATAGCACTGCCATGTAATAGATAATGGCATAATTACCAATTCACTTGTCTTAACCAGTTTTAAATTAAGCACTCAGAGATGAATTTTAATTTTAGGTGATTTCTGTTCTTTTAAACTTGCATATAAGGGGCCAGGGAGATAGTTCAGTACCTGGCAAGCACAAGGGCCTAAGTTCGATCCCTGGTTCCACAAAAAACACATATGAAATAAAACAATGATTTCTTTATTTCATTAGAAATTTTTTCAGTCTATTGCTTCTCAGCCTTTTGGCTAAGATCAAGTGTAGAAATTTTCAGTCTAAATTAGCATCAAAAGGGTTGGAGATAGCTCAGTGGCACAAATGCTTCCCTAGCAAGTAGAAAGTCCTGAGATTGATTGCCATACCCACCCCTCCAAATAAATAAATCAGCATAAAATGTAATCACATTACTTTTGTTTCAATAAGCAATTGACTGTGTTTGTTTTCAACATAAATACAAATAATACTTTATACAAGATACTGATTGAGTTAAGGGAATAATCCTTGACTTAGCTTTTTGTTGTTGTTGTTTGTTTTTGTCTTTTGGGACAGGGTCATGCTATACAGTTTAGGCTGGCCTTGAGCTCACTTTTGCAGCCCAGTTTTGTCTTGAACTTGCACTAATCCTCCTGCCTCAGCCTACCAAGTGCTGAGATTACAGGTGCGCACCATCACACGTGGCCTAACTTAGTTTCTTTTTTTTAATGAGCAGAACATATTTATTAGGGGAAAGAAAGCTCCTGTTTGAGGAGCAGGGTTCCAAGTGGGTATCCCCCAGAAGCTGTCTCTTCCAGGGACTTTTATAGAGAAGACATGGGAACTCACTTAGGTGGGTATGAGGTGGGACAAAGACTATGACCAAACAATGAGATTACAAGCACTATTGCTCAGGTAAAGTTGATTAACATCAAGATCAAGTGAGAAGGCAAGTCATGTAGCAAGTGGGCAAGACCACCACCTATTGAGCTTGGGCTCGTGACTTTTCAGGATCTTTCAAGATGATTGATACTTACTTAGAGTATCAATCCCTGATGCCCATCCATAGGGAAGTATGCAGTTGCTTCTGTTTACTCTTGCCTTGAGATCTGTCCCACAGCAGAAGAGTGTCTGTCTCTAGTTGGAAAGTCATCTAGTCTTCCATGTTGTCCTTGAGGGCTTGGCTGTGTCTGACTGCCTGTAATATTTCTATCTAATTAAGCTGTCTACAACATTCCTCCCTCTGAGGAAGTAACCCGAACTGCTGTGAGGGAATTGTGGGCAATGACCACTCTGGCTTCTTCAGGCTGAAAGGGGTCATAGTTGTAAACCGGCAGTCAGAGATACTCTCCAGAGGTCCTATCTAAAGGCCCTCGATAGACACCAGGCATTTTATCTTGGGTAGGTAGAATCATTTTAAATCTCCGTCTGGTGGGGCCCAGCGGGATGGCCCAGTGGTCTAAAGTGCCTGCTTGGGAAAGCTTGGGCGGCTTCAGGGACCGCGGTTCGATCCCCGGCACCACATGCTGCGTGCCAGCCCTGCCATCGGGGTGGTCTGAGCCAGCCATAAAAAAAAATGAGTGAATAAACAAATAAACGTTCTGAAACAAGAAAAAATTAAAAAAAAAAATGATAATAATAAATAAATAAATAAATCTCCGTCTGGTGATCTCGGTGGGATGTCCAAATGGTGCGGGAAGAAAAAACTGATCTGGGGTGGATGACCTCCAGTAGAGAGCCTCCAAATGATATAGGGAAAACTGATTCCCAGGGGCTGGGGACATAGCTCCGAGGCACAAGTGCCTGCTGGGCAAGTGCAAGGTCGTGAGTTCGAACCCTGGTCCCCCCCCAAAAAAGAAAACTAATTCCCAACCTGAAAAGTACCTGGGACAAGTTTGTGTTCTCTCAAACCGAAGAATGAATTTTAGGAACAAACGGAGGTTGTGAGCAGAACATATTTATTGAGGGAAAGAAAGCTCCTGTTCAAGAGAGGGACAGGAGGGGGTCCCAAATGGGTGTCCCCCCTAACTTAGTTTCTTTTTTTTTTTTGAGACAGGGTCTCACTGTGCAGTTCAGGCTGGCTTTGAGCTCACTTTTGAGGCCCAGGCTGGTCTCGAACTCACAACGATCCTCCTGCCTCAGCCTCCCAAGTGCTGGGATTACAGGCATGAGCCACCACGCCCGGCCCTAACTTAGTTTCTTGAAGATGATGAAACCTGGGAATCTTTTGCTCACTTCTTGTGGCAACAGCCTCTAGTACCACTATCAAATCTATTGCCTAGAAACAGTATGCACAAAGGAAAAGAATCTAAATCCAAAATAGTAAAGTTATTCCATAAACCATGCTTCTAACAGGATGATTAACTTTTTTAAGAGAGTGGTAATGAATCTTACATATGTTGGGTAGGGCATTGGTTTCTATTATCTTTTCTTTCTGGTTGTACTAGAGATGGAATTTTTTATTTATTTTTGGCAGGACCAGGGTTTGAACTCATGACCTTGCACTTACCAGGCAGGCACTTGTACCACAGAACTATCTCCCTAGCCCTTATTTATTTATGTAATTAATTAATTTTTAAAAAGTTTAGTGTTTGGTACCAGCACTTGAACTGATGACCCTGTGCTTGCCAGGCAGGCACTATACTGCTGTAATATATTTCCTACCCACCCTTTTTATTTTCAGACAAGCTTGCTAGTTTACCCAGGCAATTCACATGCAGTCTTAATGCTTTAGTCTGTAAAGTAGCTGGGAAGGGGCAGGGGAGATAGCTCAGTGGAATAAGTGCTTGCCTGGCAAGCACAAGGTCCTGAGTTCAATCTCTGGTACCACCAAAAAAAAAAGAAGTTTGCAAAGTAGCTGGGATTATACACTTGCTCTTCCCTGGCTCTACCACATCCATCTTTGATCTCACTCTCATTTCCAATAAGATAATCATCTTTTTTTTTTTTTTTTTTTTTTTTTTTTTTTTTTGTCTTTTTGAGACGGGGTCTCACTATGCAGTTCAGGCTGACCTTGAGCTCACCTTTGTAGCCCAGGTTGGGCACGAACTTGCATCAATCTGCCTGTCTCAGCCTCCCGAGTACTGGGATTACAGGCGTGCGCCACCCCGCCCAGCTAAAATAATCGTCTTTATTCACCTATTAGTTTTTGTTTTTTAAATTCACCTATTAGTTTTCCTAAGCCATAATGACATTAGAATGTCATTTGAAATACTTAGTCCTCTAGGACAAATAGTTTCCCTCTTCCTGATAAATGCACAGCAGAATATTAGCTTATAATTAGCTTATAATTTATGTGTATACTTACCATAAAAGATAAGGACAAAGAATGAAGAGTATGTGTGTGTGTGTGTGTGTGTGTGTGTGTGTGTGTGTGTGTGTATTTTTTTTTTTTTTAATTTTATTATTTTTTTTTTTTCTTTCAGACCTGGGGTTCAAACTCACGACCTTGCACTTGCCAAGCAGGCACTTGTGCCACAGACCTATCTCCCTGGCTCCCTTTTTTTTAAGATACCCAATATTTGAGCTCTAGGCACTACACTTAGTGCTTTCCATGTTTTCTTGTTTAATCCTGACATCAACCCTGAAAATTTATTACAATTGAAGAAACTGAGACTCTAACTGTTAAGTAACCTAACCAGAGTTCACACAGTTCTAATGTGAAACTATTCAGCCTCAGATCAGACTGATGCCAAATCTTATTTCTTCCATGTACCATTTAAATGCTTAGTCATCACATACATGTTTTCTTATGCCATTTGTCCTTTATTTGTGTTCCTATAAGTAGTTTACTGAAACTGAAAGGAAAATAACAGAACTACTGCTTCATAAAATGCTTTAAAGGGGGCTGTGGAGATAGCTCCGTGGCACTAGTTCCTGCCTGGCAAGTGTAAGGTCGTTCAGGTGTTTTGATTGATAACTTTGTAAGCAGTCTAGTAGCCTCTGTTTACATAAAGATGAATTTAAGAAACAGGAAGTAATCAGAGTTATGATGTTATGGTTATATTCCACAGAATATCCTAGAAGAAAAAATTATGTTATATAAAGGAAAAAATATTAAAGAATCTACTAAAAGTTTGAGGATTTATTTTGTTTACTTTAGTTATTTAAGATTTACAGTGTTTGTTGTGATACTGGTGTTCTTTTTAGTAGTTACAAGTAGAACATTAATAGTATGGCTTAGGGCCCTGTCCTTCATAATTATGAATTCCTCTGGTGGAATTCATATTGTTCTTTCTCTCCTATGAATGATAAGATTTAAATTTTGTTTCTTTTTTTTTTTTTTTTAACTTATCAGGATATGGTTATACAGGCTCTGCAGAAAACTAATAATAGAAGTATAGAAGCAGCAATTGAATTCATTAGTAAAATGAGTTACCAAGATCCTCGGCGGGAGCAAATGGCTACAGCAGCTGCTGCCAGACCTATTAATGCCAGCATGAAACCAGGTGATTAATTAAGCATTCCGTTTTTTTAACTAAGCATTCTTTTTCTAGTTTATTTTGTGATAGTTTTGTGGCACTTGAGTATATCAAATATTTGGTCTTAGGAATTGTTAAAAGCAGTCCAATTAGTTGAAACTTTCAAATTAATATCATACTGTTATAGTGTTATAACAAAATGAATTTCAAAATGGTACCCTCACATTTAAAAGTTAATGGATAATTCTGATAAGCAGCAGTCCAGATTGAGAACTACTTGATTGGTTGTATTGCAGCTCAAGCACATCATTTTTCATGCCCAAATATCATCATTAAAACTCTTGGGTGTGGGGCCCGGCAGGATGGCTCAGTGGTCTAAAGCGCCTGCTTAGGAAAGCTTGGGCGGCTGCAGGGACCACGGTTCCATCCCCGGCACCACATGCTACACCAGCCCTGCCCTCAGGGCAGGCTGAGCCGGCCATAAAAATAAATAAACAAAAGCTCTGAAACAAGAAAAAAAAATTAAAATTAAAAAAAAAACAACTCTTGGGTTCCCCCACTTTATGATATGTATATATCATATATTTATGTATATATAATATATACGTATATAGTATATATAACATATATACTATATACGTATATATAACAGTATATATATATAGTATATATATATACTATATATATATATAGTATATATAACATATATACTATATACGTATATATTATATATACATAAATATATGATATATATGTAACAGAATGCATTCGTCATAGATTTTTTTGTGTGTGGCCAGCTCAACCTGCCCTGGGGGTGAGGCTGGCACGCTATGTGGTGCTGGGGATCAAACCAAGAGCCTTTAATACTTGCCTAAGCTTCCCCTAAGCAGAGACTTTAGACCACTGAGCTGTCTTACCAGCTCTCATCATAAATATTTAGATAATGGTTAAGCAGAAGAAAACACTGTGTGTGTGTGTGTGTGTGTGTGTGTGTGTGTGTGTGTGTGTGCGCGTGCGCATGCGCGCGCGCATGTGTGTGTTTTCTGGAGGACTGAATCAAGCATGGTTTGCACACTGAGCTACATACGTCCCCAGCGCCCCCCCCTTTTTTTTTAAGTGGTTGGCTTTGAACTTTATTTATTTATTTATTTATTTATGCAGAACCAAGGATTGAACTTGGCCCTTGCACTTACCAGACAGGCCCTTTTTCTACTGAGCTATCTCCCCAGCCCTTTTTATTTTATTTATTTATTTATTTATTTATTTTTTGAGATAAGGTCTCTTGTAAGGTCACTAAATTGTCCAGATTGGGCTCAAACTTGCAGTCTTCCTGCCTCTGCCTCATGGATGGCTGGGATTATAGGCTAGTGCTCCTGCATCTGGTTAGTCGTACTGTTAACCACTGTATTTTCATGTTTTTTTTTTTTTTTTTTTTTTTTAGGGGAGCATTCCCAGGGGAAACCTAAGTAAGTTTATATATGGTTTGATTCTTTTTTGATATAGGGATTGAACTCTGGACTTTGCATTTGCCAGGCAGGTGTTTAAGCCACTGAGCTATCTCCCTGGCCTTGCAATTTGATTCTTGTTAGGTCCCAAAAATGATATCATACCAAATCCTACCTTAATCATTTATTATACTACATATAAGGTTATTTTTAAATGTTCTTTTTTTTTTTTTTTTTTTGTCTTTTTGAGACAGGGTCTCACTATGCAGTTGAGGCTGGTCCTGAGCTCACTTTTGTAGCCCAGGCTGGTCTCAAACTCGCACCAATCCTCCTGCCTCAGCCTCCCAAGTGCTGGGATTACAGGCGTGAGCCACCACGCCCGGCAATTTTTAAATATTCTAAAACAATTTTTAAGCTGGGTGTGGCAGCACATGCCTGTAATCCCAGCACTCGGGAAGCTGAGGTAGGAGGATTGGTGCAAGTTCGAGACCAGCCTGGGCTACAAAAGTGAGCTCAAGGCCAGCCTGAACTGCATAGTGAGAACCTGTCTCAAAAAAGACAACCCCCCCCCCAAAAAAAAAGACAAAAAAACAATTTTTATTTTAATGTTTTTTTACGTGTATGATGCTAAGGATTGAGCTCAGGACTTCACATATGCTGAGCATGTGCTTTACCTATGACCTATATCCTTGGCCCTACAAACAATTTTCATAGTTCCATATACTTTATTTAACCAGTATCCCATTTTTATTTTATTTTATTTTATTTATTTATTTATTTATTTATTTTTGCTTTTTGAGACAGGGTCTTGCTATGCAGTTCAGGCTGGCCTTGAACTCAATTTTGTAGCCCAGGCTGGTCTCAAACTCATAGCGATCCTCCTGCCTCAGCCTCCCAAGTGCTGGGATTACAGGTGTGCGCCACCTTGCCTGGCCCCTTTTGGTTTTTTAACCTATATACTTAAATCCTTTATATACCTAATGATTTTCTAAAAATAAATTTTAAGTATTTGAAAAATGTTTATAGTTTTCCATAGATAATGCTGTCTGGAAAGATAGTGCCTATCTAAGTTAGGCACAGTGTCCACACTTGTAATCCAGCACTCTGAGGGGCTGAGGCAGGAGGATGATAAATTCAAGCTCAGCCTAGGTGATATAATGATTTACCAAGAACCTGTCTCAAAAGGGGAGGCAGAGACAGGGATGTTGCTCAGTATGGACCCCTAGGTTCAATTGCCAGTACCTACATCTCCATAACAGGAGGTACCAACTTGTATTTCCCATGTTAACAGTATCAAATATTTACAAAGCCAGTATTATTATTTTTTAATTGATAATACTGTCTCATTTTATGTTCATATTTCTTCAATCACTAATTAACATGTAGTTGTTTTGTGTTTTATTTTGTTCTGTTTATAGTATTAGAGATTTAACCTAAGGAGTGCTTAACTACATTTCTAGCTGTGTTTATTTTTTATTTTGAGACAGTCTCTCCTGAGTTGCCCAGGCTGAGTCTTGAAGTTTTACTTCTGTCCCAGCCTCCTTAGATAATGGGGATGTGCCACCATGCCCAAAACAGTTTTGTTCCTTTTTTCCTTTCTTCATTTTTTTGTTTGGTGAGGGAGATTGAGTTTAGGGCCTTGTATATGCTGATAAATATATGATCTATGAATGAAGTACATCTCAAGCTCCTTACTGTTTTTTTTTTTTGTCTTTTTGAGACATGGTCTTGCTATGCAGTTGAGGCTGGCCTTGAGCTCACTTTTGTAGTGCAGGCTGGTCTCGAACTCGCACCAATCCTTCTGCCTCAGCCTACTGAGTGCTGGGATTACAGGCGTGAGCCACCACGCCCGGCCTTACTGGTTATTTTTAAAGTGTCATCTTATGTCTTTGTTAATATATTTGTTTGTTCAATGACTCATAAGAGGTCTTTATTTGTTCTTTTGGTCAACAAATTTTTATTTATCAACTGCTCTTCAGGCCCTTTGCCTGACATTGAATAAGCTCTGGCCTTTTGTAGAGTTTACATTTCTAATAGTCGGAACACAAATAAATGGAACAGACATTTGTGGAATTACAGTTGTGTATAAATGAGCAGAGAATTATTCCTAGAAGAGGGATTTGAATCTAATCAAGAACAGAAAACTCCTGAGAAAACTGATATCTGAATAAAGATAAAGGTTTACAGGGATGGTTCAAATGAGGCACTTATTACAAAGAAATAAAAGTTGCGTATAAAATATAAGTCCATGCATTTCATTATTAGATTTAGTAGGCATTTGATTGTCATATTTTTATTTTATTATTTTTTTTTTTTCTTTTTCTTTTGGTGGTACCAAGGATCAAACTCAGGACCTTGCACTTGCCAGGCAAGCACTTATTCCACCGAGCTATCTCCCTGGCCCTATCAGATTTCTATAAAAAGCTAAGCATGGTGATACAAGTCTGTAATACCAGTTGTTCCTGAGACTGAGAGTAGAGAATTGAAAGAATAGCCCAGCTCAGGCAGTTTAGCAAGACTTACCTTACAGTCTTTTATTTATTAATAAGGTTTTTTTGTTTGTTTGTTTTGTACAGGGTCTCACTATACAGTTTGGACTCATAATGATCCTTCTGTCTCAGCCTCCCCAGCGCTGAAATTATAGGCATGCATACCACACCTGGTTTTGTTTTGTTTTTGTTTTTAAGAATTTTTATTTTTATTATTTTTTCTTGTTTTATTTATTTATTTTTATGGCTGGCTCAGCCTGCCCTGAGGGCAGGGCTGGTGCAGCATGTGGTGCCCTGGATCGAACCGCAGTCCCTGCAGCCACCTAAGCTTTCCTAAGCAGGCGCTTTAGACCACTGAGCCATCCTGCCGGGCCCCACACCTGGTTTTGGGGCAAGCACAGCATGCAGTACTGGGAATTGAACTCTGGTCCTTGTGTTTGCCAGGCAGGTGCTTAGACCACAGAGTTATATCCATAGCCTAAGACTCTTATCTTTTTTTTTTTTTTTTTTTTTAAGAATTATTTATTTATTTATTCTTGTTTTAAGAACTTTTGTTTATTTATTTTTATGGCTGGCTCAGGCTGCCCTGAGGGCAGGGCTGGCACAGCATGTGGTGCCGGGGATCAAACCGCAGTCCCTGCAGCCGCCCAAGCTTTCCTAAGCAGGCACTTTAGACCACTGAACAATCCTGTTGGGCCCCCTAAGGCTCTTAAACTATATAAAGATTGAAAAAGGGATGGAGCTGAGCAGTTTAATCCCAGCACTGAGGAAGGAGGCTCACTGCAAGTTCAAGGCTACCCTGGGATACATAGTGAGTTAGGACTTGCCTGAATTATATAGCAAGATCCTGTCTTAAAAAAATAAGGGATGGGGGTAGTGGTTTAGTGGTAGAACCTTTGCTTAGCATTTATTTGTAAGGCCATAGATTTAATCCTCAGCACTGTCAAAACAAAAACTTTTTGTGGGGTCTGTAAACTTCCTCACTTCTTTCAACTTCTGTTCTTACCATTTAACTTATAGGAGGCCAGTATCAGTTTTTATATCAGCACTAGGTAGTGCTTTGAGATAAGAGTGCTAAATGGGAATAGAATAGTCTTATTATATTTTTAAATAGGAAAGGCCTACATATTTAAAAGATGACTGAATGACTCCAGTTATGCGGATGAAATTGTATATTTGAAAGAAGTTTCCAATAAATGAGATAGGCTCTGAAGTGTAGGATGGAGGTTGTCAGCTTAACTGAGAAGAGGAGCTGCCATAATAAAAGCAGAAAGACCTATGTGGAAAGGTTAGAGCAAAGTTACTTTTTAATGTCTTCTCTTAAGTAGAAAACCGTCACTTGCTATTAAGAATTGTGAGTGACAAACTGGCAAGCAATTTGAGGAGACTGAGGATGGCAACAGTAGAGACTAAAGAAACAGTAGGATTTCTGGGCAATGCTGAGGTCTTTTGAACATGGTAGTCATTAATTTATAGTAGAATCAACCTACCTGTTACATCATATTTTCTGGCGAAAAGAAGATAGCTTGAATTTATTATGACAGTTTTATTCAGTAAGCACACAGGAAGTTGAAAGATGACAATGCTAAAAGGATAATTGAAGTCCTATCTTAGAGCATACTTTTCTTCCTTTTACCTTTAGTGACTTCTCGTTTCTTCCAAACTTCTGTCCATGACTTGGTAACCTCACAGACTTTATATAATACTATTCCTCCCCTCATTTATTGCTCTCTGGCCATGCCTGGTTTCTTTTCTTTTTGTGAAAGGTCTTGCTGTGTAGTCCAGGCTAGCCTCAAACTTGCTGTATAGCTCAGCCCAGCTTTGAACTTGGAATCCTCCTGCCCCAGCTTCCCAAGTGCTGGGATTATAGGTGTGCATCACTGCACCTCCACTATACCTAGTCTAGGTTTCTTTTTGTTCTTGGAGAATACTAAGCTCCTACTTCAGGACCATTACCCAGTTTTAGTTCCTATTTCATCTCCTAGAGCAGTGGTTCTTAACCTTTCTAATGCTGTGACCCCACAATGCAGTTCATGTTGTGGTGACCCCAAACCAAAAAATAATTTTGGTGGCTACTTCAAAACTGTAATTGCCAGGTGTGGTGGCTCACGCCTGTAATCCCAGCACTCGGGAGGCTGAGGCAGGAGGATCGCTATGAGTTCGAGACAAGCCTGGGCTACAAAAGTAAGCTCAAGGCCAGCCTCAACTGCATAGCAAGACCCTGTCTCAAAAAGACAAAAACAAACAAACAAACAAAAAACTGTAATTTTGCTACAGTTATGGTTCGGAATGGTTTTAGGTGACCCCTGTGTTTTGATTGTTTGACCCCCGCCGGGGCTGTGACCCACAGGTTGAGAACTGCTGTCTTAGAGAAACCTTTTCTGACTGCTGAATTTCATTCTTTTCTGTCATCCTATTTTTCTCTCAGCCTGTTTCTATCTCTCTGTCTCATTTGACACCATTTATGTTTTACTTAAAGAATTTATTATGCCCCACAATTACTTTATGTATTCAGTTGTTTATTGTCTGTGTGTCCCTCTGTGAATGTAGGTTCTCTAGGTCCAGGAGTATGTATGTATGTATGTATGTGTGTATGTATTGATTTATTGATTTATTTCAGGGTCTCACACAGATCTGACTCGTAGTGATTCTCCTGTTTCTAGCCTTCTAAGCACTGGGATTACAGGCATGTACAGCCATGCCCAGTCTCAATTGCCATCTCAGCGTACCCCGGGGGATGGGGCCAGCACAGCAGGCTGGGGATCAAACCCCAGGCCCCTGCATCTGCCTAAGCAGACCCTTTAATCTGCTGAGCTATCTGGCTGGCCCTTTAGGGGTATATCTTACTAATATATTTGAATTGTTTAGAGGAGGCCATGGTATATAATGGATACTCAATAAATATTTAACGAATAAATTGAAACTATGAAAGAAGAAAAGCAGAGGTGATGGACCATGAATGTATGCTAGATCAAATGTGCCATAAAGACTTTTTTTCGGGGGGCGCTGGCTCAGCCTACCCCGAGAGTGGGCCTGGTGCACCATGTGGTGCTAGGGATCGAACCACAGTCCCTATGTGCTTGTCTAAGCTTGCCTAAGCAGGCACTTTAAACTGCTGAACTATCTCATTGGCCCTGATAAAGACTAATCTTGAGTCTCTTGATGAGGGGGAGCTTCTGTAGTAGGGTTAATGAAAAGAAGGAATTAGAAAGTATAAACCTTTTATTACTCATTGTGAAAGAAGAATAGGTAAGAGTGATACCAAAGGATTAGGAATATAGCTCTGGGGCACAAATGCCTGCCTGGCAAGCACAAGGTCCTAAGTTTGATTCTCAGTACCCCAAAAAACAAACTTCAAATATAATCTTTTTTTTTTTTTTTTTTTTTTTAAGAATTATTTACTTATTTTTTTTCTTGTTTCAGAACCTTTATTTGTTTATTCACTCATTTTTATGGCTGGCTCAGCCTGCCCCGAGGGTAGGGCTGGTGTAGCATGTGGTGCCGGGAATCGAACCGTGGTCCCTGAAGCCGCCCAAGTCCCAAGCAGGTGCTTTAGACCACTGAGCCATCCCGCCGGGCCCTCAAATAGAATCTTAAGAGGGCTGGCAAGATGGCTTAGCGGGCTAAAGTGCCTGTTTAGGAAAGCTTAGGCAACTGCAGGGACCGCAGTTTGATCCCTGGTACCACATGCTGTGCCAGCCCCACCCCCAGTGCATGCTGAGCCAGCCATAATATATGAATATAATCTTGAGTTTTACAGCAGATGGTGTGCTCTGCCTGTAGTGCTGGTGTGTTAGAGGTCCATATGGCCCTCTCCATGCAGGCTTCTGCTCAGCTCTCACATTACCAGAGTCCTCTCTGTGATTCTCCTTGGCCCTCCTGCTTGAGTTAGAGTGGAAGGAGAGAATCAAGGTGCTAAAAGATGAGGATACTGTATAGTTGTTCCCTATGGATGTTGAGATTGATTATAGACCTTAGCATAGATCAAATGTTAGAGTTGTGTATGAATGAGAAATAGAGTAGAAGCTCACTAGAGCCAGGGGAATTTACCTGGCTGTGATAGGGTGAGCTACAAAAGGCTCTCACTTCTGTTTATCATGTTGAGGATGGAACCCAAGGCTTTGTATATGGCAGGTAATCAGAGATGGGTTTTTAAAATGGCTAGTGATCTAAAATTATAAATGGATCGCAGAGATGTAGAACCTTATCTTGTGACCTGTTTATTTTTAAAGAAAACCTTAATTTCAAGGGGCCAAAAAGAAAGTAACATCAGCAGACAAAAAACTTCACTTGAAAATGGTGACAGGAGCCAGGCGTGGTGGTGCACCCCTGTAATCCCAGCACTCAGGAGGCTGAGGCAGGAGGATCGGTGCGAGTTCGAGACCAGCCTGGGCTACAAAACTGAGCTCAAGGTCAGCCTGAACTGCACAGGGAGACCCAGTCTCAAAAAGAAAAGAAAAGAAAGAAAACGGTGACAGGAAAGTTGGGAATAGAAGTCGGTGACAGAAGAGCATTGGCGATTGTGCAGTGGAGCAGTCTAGAAAGTATGTTGGAGATATCTGGGAAGTAGAAGAATACAGAGGACTATTACAGAGACACAGAACAACTTCAAGGCTGTGGAAACTTGGCATTTTTACTGATAAAAGTTAGATTTGTGACATGGTGGTTTGGTATCTACTGACAGCCTGAGGAAGTTAAACTTGAGCCTAGTGGCTAGAGGACTTGTCTGACTTGCCCACAGTGAGAATTTTCCCAGATGTGACAGATCCAAAAGCTGCCCATCCTACCTGAATTGAAGTGTTAAACTGTATATTCTGAATGTTTACTGCTTTTTTTTTCATATGTGTTGTTATATTTTCTTTCAGGATGATTGTAATCTTTCCCAATTATAGGTATTTCTTGTTTTGAGTAGTAATAGTTGTTTTACATATTTAGATCTCCATCTCTGTCATGCTTGGAAAAAATCTTCCCAAGAGGTACCCCCAAACTATTTGAAAGGCTTGTTCTTCTAGTGTTTATGTTGCTTTATCTTTAGTATTTAATCTTCTTTTTGTAGGACTGGGGTTTGAACTCATGACCTTTTACTTGCTAGGCAGGCACTTGTGCCATGGAGCTCTCCCCAACCCTGTTAGTATTTAATCTTTAATCCTTCTGGAATGTATATTTTATAGTCTTTCATACCAGTATAGCAGTGAAAGGAATTGCTCCTCTCACTGAAGGTTCAGGTCTTTAAATCTGCTGAAATAAATGGACAGTAGACGGATTAACATGAACAAAAGCATTCAAATTTATGTATACAGGAGCCATATGAAATGTAAAAACACAGAGAGTGGTCAAACTGATGACATTTAAATACCTTCTTCATAGAGGAGAGGAAAGGATGGGAGCAATTTTAGAATAATAGTAAATGATTTTTAGAGGAGATGAATGAACCCAAAACTAGACAGTGGCTTCAAACAAAGTTCCCCTGGGCTCTAAGTCTAGAATGCTTTTCAGCCACTTCTCCTGTGGTTAATCCTTTCTGGTTAATAATATTTCTTGACAATTATGTTCCTTTTGGAAGAGAACTGCCTTACTCAGATAAGAAAGGATCAGTGACCAGAGAGATGAGGGCAGGGAGACCTTTATTACCAAGTGACCAGACTATTGCACTTAAATGCTTCATTTTTTTTGGCCAACAAGATGGTTTAGCTGTCTAAAGCACCTGCTTAGCAAAGTTTAGGCAACTGTAGGGGCTGTGGTTTGATCCCTGGCACCACATGCTGCGCCAGCCCCACCCCCAGGACAGGCTGAGCCAGCCATAATACCAAAAAATAAATAAAAAGCGCTTCATTTTTTGGTGTCGTATATTTGTTATTTTATAACTTCAAAATTCCATTAAAGATACACCCTATAAAATCCAAAACACATTTAAGTATTCCACTGATTATTCCTTGCTGACATTAAAATTAGTAGTTATAGTTACCAGAATTATAAATGAACATACTCTGATTTAGTAGTTTCTCCTTTAATAATTTTATCTATAAATATGCTGTATATATATACAATATGCCGGGCGTGGTGGCTCACGCCTGTAATCCCAGCACTCAGGAGGCTGAGGCAGGAGGATTGGTGCGAGTTCAAGACCAGCCTGGGCTACAAAAGTGAGCTCAAGGCCAGCCTCAATTGCATAGCGAGACCCTGTCTCAAAAAGACAAAAAAAAAAAAAACCTATACAGGATTAATTTTTTTAATTAATCACTTTATTCATTTGGTATGGGGTCTTGCTACATAGCTCAGACTCACAGTGATCCTCCTGTATCAACCTTCCCAGCACTGGGGTTACAGGTGTGTGTCACCTGCTGGGTTTTGGTGGCAGGCATGGTGTACCCATGGTTCCAGGGCCAGCATGGCATGCAATACTGGGGATTGAACCCATGTTCTTATGCTTGCCAGGCAAGCAGAAAGACTGCCAAGCTATCTCTCTAGCTGTGCGCAGAATTTTTTAGGTCTCCAATGTCTTCCTGATGACATTGAATGCCTTCAGAGAAAAAAATGGTAAACTAAGGGATAGTCCAGGTACCATTTTGTATCTTGTAAATTTTGAACAATGAAAGTTGTGTTATCTAATCAAAAATAATACATTTAAATGGAAAATAAAACAACTAAGCTGGGCGTGATGGCGCATGCCTGTAATCCCAGCACTCGGGAGGCTGAAGCAGGAGGATTGGTGCAAGCTGGAGACCAGCCTGGGCTACAAAAGTGAGCTCAAGACCAGGCTGAACTGCATAGCAAGACCCTGTCTCAAAAAGACAAAAAATAAAATAAAATAAAATAAAACAACTTACTGAAATCTGACAAAATTCATCTTTTTTGCGCTAAGTTGAACTAATTAACATATGGTTTACTTCATGTAGTTGAGAACACAAAATCTCAGTTGTTTTCAAAAATATAAAGGAGGAAAGAGGAACTAGGATAAGGAAAAGGGAAGGAAAATGAAAAATGCAAGATAGCTATACTAGTTTATCTTAGCTCATTGAAAAGAAAGGTTTGTGCTAATATTCGGATAATTTTTTTTTTTTTTTACTAGTACACATATTATTTATTATTCATTAACAACAAGCATTTAGCAAAGGATCTTCTAGTATGGTTAGGAGGAATCCTGTATTCCAGGACTCCAGAGCTGAGTGAGCATGGCTTCTCTTGTCCGGGGGCTGTAGGTTTCTCCCCTAATGGAGCCGACTCCTACAGCCGTGTGGCCCCTGCAGCCCCTGCGGCCCCTGCGGCCCCTGCAGCCCCTGCGGCCCTTGCAGATGTGTTCCTGCAGGGCTAAGCCCTACTGGCCACTCTTCTCTCCCTGTGTGCTGTTCGCTGACCAGTGGGGCCCCGGGGACCAAATGCAACCATCGCATGTCTGTTTACTTTCCGCAGAGGGCGCCTGCGAAGCGTAGCTCACCTAGCACAAGACTGATTTTGTTGAGAATATTCTGAATTTCTCTCACCCATCAGTACACTGTCATAATGGAATCTTTAGGAGCTTTGTATCCAGCTTAACCAGGAACCAGGATGCTGAAAACAGAAGGAGCGCTATGAGTCCGATTTGTGTAACAGAATTTTTTTTATGACCATGTCTTATACTCTGAATACTTTGAAAATAGCAGTACATAATAAGTATTATTATTCTATTATGTGATTATGGAATTTTGTCTTTTTTCTATTTAAAAAAAGAATGTAACACATTTCACTATATAGCCGATTTTTTAAAAAACAATGCGTCTAATTTATTTTACCTTAGATATCATCTCAAGGTGCATCATTTACCTAAAAATGTCTTGAGTTTATCCTTTACATCACAGTAGTACTTCATTGTATATATGTACCAAATTTTCTTTATTCATTCATTTGTTAGTGAACATCTAGGCTGTTTCCAAGATTTAGGTATTATAAATTGTGCTGCTATAAACATGAGTATGCACATATCATTGTGGTATGTTTTTGTTTCTTTTGGGAAGATACTGAGAAAACAAATGGAACATCTATTTTCAGTT
>PVJA010024353.1:0-31945 GCA_004027025.1 Myocastor coypus
GTGTCTGCAGGGTGCTCCTGGATGAGGCCGGCTTCTGAATCAGTGCACTGAGAAAGTTACATCTACCCTCACCAGTGTGGATAAGCGCTACCCAACTGCTTGAAGGCCCAGACAGAGGAAAAAGCCATGGAAACAGGAATTTGAGCTCCTCTCCCTCCTGGAAGCCAAGACAACCATCTCTTGATAGTGTCAGAAGAGAGGTTCTGCAGCTTTCAGGCTCCAAGACACACAGCAAGAGGCCCAGTTTCTCGGGCCTTCTGCCGCCACTGAGTCACCCCCTGAGCTTCCCTGATTCCAAGGCCTCCAAACCGTGGCCGAGCTGCACTACCAACTTCCTGCTTTTCCAGCTTGCGGACAGCACACTGTGGGACATCTCAGCTTCTGGTTCCCCTAATAAATCCTCTCCCTTCTAACTACCTGTTCATCTATCTGTGCATCCCTGCAGAACCTTGTCACACCGTCCGTAGCCTCGTTTCCTGCCACAACAGCCACCCAAAGTGCCAGGTGTGCCCTTGCAGGCTGTGTGCCTTGTGCCTTCTCCTGCAGTTCCTGCTCCCTGGACACACTGCAAGAGCTCCCCCGGTCCTCAAATCATGCCTGCACAGCCAACCCCATCCCTCTTGTAAGACTCAGAATTTGCACGCAGTGGCCTCCTCCTGGAAACTCCCCGACTGCCCCGTGAAGTGCCCTTCTGTGTTCCCAAAGCAGCCCTCCTCGATGGTTCTCAGCACACGGCACATTCATGCCCCCACCGCCTCCCAGAACCTAGCACAACAATCAACACCTTACATCAGACTCAGTAACTCTCCTTTACTAGTTACCACCAGACCCAGTAGATATAGGCACTCTAATGAGACATCTTAAGCTACAAAGGCCCTAATTTATATGCCAGTATAATCTGAGCACTCCCAGGAGGGCATGTCCAGGGAAGAACCGCAAAAAGGCATTTACTATGCACACACACACACAATCTCCTCCAAATAAACAGCTCAGGATGTATGATACCCAGCCATTCCACACCTCAGCAGTCCCTTTACAGAAATGTAATGACCTCACCAAAGTGTCTACCTGGCCACACTGACCCTGGCTGTAAACAGAGTTGACACATGAGGGAACACAGTGACAGAATGGAGGAACATCAGGCAGCTGGAAAGAGGAAAGGCCCTCCACCTGAGGAAGCCTCTCAGGTGCAGACTACCTGCAATAACCCCACTGGCTCATGCAGTTTCTTTATTACCTGGAGCATGGATCTGGCAAAGCTAAGACACAGCGCCAGCAAGCTGGCTGTGCAGGTTAACAGGACAGCCACAGATGTCCAAAAGGGAGAGCCTTCCAGACCTCGGGGGTCAAGACTCTAACTAGTAACAGCACACAGCAGGGAGATAGGATTCAAAGGCAGACCACTACCACGGGCCTGACAGCTGCCTACAGATGCCTAAACCCCTACCCAACTTCAAAGAGACACCTGAGTACAAGAAGAGGTGAGAGATGGGCATGGTTCAAGGCAGGCGTGGTACATGCCAAGGCCTGTCCCAAAAAAGGAAAAAGAAGAAGGGGGAAAGCATACGAATGAAAGTTTTCCTGAGAAAAATTTTGCTAAGACTAGCTGGGATGCAGGCTGGGGGCACAGGCCCGCAGCCCCTGTACTGGGGAGGCCGACGCAGGAGAATAGTCGTACCACCGCAGTAAACCCCGTCTCAAAGTTTAAAAACCAGATTGGAACACAGCTGGTGCAAAATCCCTGAGTTTAACCCGCAATACCACAATAAAAAGAGAGAAGAGAAAGAATAGATTCAATGTCAGAAGAAATCTAAGACTGGGCATTTCAGCAACACTGCCTGCCTTTGGGCTCTGAGGGAGACCAGACTGACTGCAGCGCCGCTGGTCCCCACTGGCTGCATAACCGGTTGACAAAGCCTTCCTGGCCCAGCGGCTGTGCTTCCTCTTGGGAAACCTCCCTGAGGTTCTTCCCCACTCTCCACACCCGCCCAAGGTGAGAGCGTGAACCCCTCTCTGACTCCTGAGCTGACAGCACCACCGCCCACCTGGTGCTCACACAGGAACCCAGAATTATCACCCAAGGGCTTCCTCTCCTCCTGCAGCCCAGCCCTCCCAGACCAGGAGACAGGCTGTCAGGCATGTCCCTCTCTGCGTTCTCACTGAGCTGAATGAAATCCAGCCTCTCCTCTGTGACCCCATAGCCCTTGCTCATCACTTACGTGACTGATGTGACTGACGCAGGCCCCTCACCACAACTGCCATCTGTAATTGGATTTATTGAGCAGCTTTTAATTTAAAAATGTAATAAATCAAACCACATAAAATTGCTAATTATATAAACTATATAATAACAGCAACATAGCCAAGTTTTTCAAAGCATATAAAATTTAAGGTCAGTGAAATAGCTCCCCAAGACTAAGCACCTACTGTGGCAAGTGCAGAGAGCAGGGTTCTATCCTGGTGCCACATGCCATGCTGGCCCCGCCCCCTGGGCTCGATAAGCCTGTGACAGAGTCTGCGTATGGTGGCACACCCCTGTAATCCCAACACTGCAGAGGCTGAAAACAGGTGGATCACTACGAGTCAGAGCAGCACTGTGAAACCCTGTACCAAACATACAAAAAATGAACAACAAATTTTTTTTGAATTTTTAAAAATACTTCCACAACAACAAAAAAAATCTGAGTTGGGTTTTAGGAAGAGTTTTTTGAGACAAGGTCTCACTATGTAGTCCCCACTGCCTCATGATGGTGTTCCTGCCTCAGCCTCTGAGTGCTAGAACTACACTCAATTATTTTTACAGGCTGATAACACAACTCAACAGGAGTGCTTGCCTTCTACAAGGGAAGTCCTGGGACTGGTCCCTAGCACCACAAAAACAAACAAAAAGTTAATTTTAAAGCCCAGCGTGGTGATGCACTCTGTCATCCCAGCACTCCACAGGCTGAAGTAGAAGATTCATTTTCAGTTTGAGACCAGCCTGAGCTACAAACTGAGCTCAAGGGCAGCCTGAACTGCATTGAAGACCCTGTCTCAAAAAGACCCCAAAAAGGAGTTAATTTTAGTGGAGTTCACTTCTGTTTCACATGAGAAAATATTACCATATTTCAGCTCTTGATATAACTGTTGTCCAGTGCTAGAAGAAAATATTGGCTAATTGTAATAAAACAGTAAAATAACAGATTAGTTCAGCTAACCCCCAACTCTAGCGTCACACAAAGAAGGCACCAAGGGCCAAACACAGGCCACACACAAGGCCATCAATGGCAGCTCTTGAGTAGCCAGCATACTGAACAACTGAGGTACCATTTCAAGGTGAGAAACTGACACAACATTCTCCCATCAGAACCAAGTAGTATTTGTTAGGCTGGCAGTGACCTTGCACACGTTCAATACCTCTTCCACAAGCTCCAACCCCAACCCTAACGATTCCTGGAGCTGTTTTCTGGAGTTCTTGTTCACATGTTGTATCTCCCTACTCAGACTATGAAACCTGCAGTCCAACCATCTTAACTTTCTAAAGAACCCACCAAAATGAAGTACAGAACAAATATTCAGTAAATGCTTGCTCAATTTATACCAACAGATGCAGTCCACAAAGCGACTTGTTTGTACTTTATCTCCTGGAACTGACATAATACCTAATCTATGCCAAGAGTCTAAACGTTAGGGCATACATAATACGGCAAAAAACAGAAAGTTACTAAACAACATCTCCTCTGCAGTTTTCCATTCATTCGACAAACACGTATTTATCAAGCGTCTCTGTGCCAGGCTATCTGCTGCACTGAACCCTAACACCCCACAGAGGAGGAGCCTCCTCACCCGCAAATATAACCCCAAGCTCAGTTCCTCCTGGAGGCAACAGCATGGCTACTGACCACAAGTCTCAGTCTCAGCTGGTCATAAAAAGCCCCACTTTATACCTTACAGGACCCAAATGAGTCATAGCACCTCCTCTACAGTGCCAAGTCCAGCCCCACACATACTCAATCTCTTTCAACAGGCAGAGCTTGGATTTAAAAAATTTTACTCCACATTTACAAGTTACTCTCAGTCTTATTTGTAATAGTAGTTTAGTCATACAATTAAACTAAAGTATATGATTAAGCTAAATGGAAATAAATAAGGAAGCATCTGGAGACAAGTAAGTCTAGAATGTGAGACTGTTCTAATATTGCAGAGAACTCTGCATGCCAGAAACATGGATTTTTAATGCTGTACAACAGGAAAACCATAAAACTTTGAGGAAGAAGGCGAATGTACAAAGCCCTGGAAAGAGTTATTACCTTGATTACAGGGAAGAACTAACGCTGAAAGAACAAAGAAAAACAGCTGACCCCGGTCATACCAAAAGACAGCCTACAGCTATAAATAAAGAATGTCACAGATGAAAACAGCAGCCAATAAGCTATATCACCGTTTGCCTTTATGAGCAGTTAAAAAGTTCCAGCGATACATAGAGACGTCGGAGCAAGCTCCAGCTCGCGGGTCCGCGGTCTTGGCGGTTCTCCCTGCAAAGGTCAGCCCCGTTCTCCGCCGGTCGCACAAGGGAGCTGTAACTCCAATTTTGTTTTGTTTTGCTTTTTTTTAGGTCCACTTTAAAGCTTAATTAATACTTGTTGCCAGGAGCTTCCTGGCATTAAACAGATTGACAGGAATCCCAACCCTCCTCCACCTCATCCACTGTTGCATCACTTGAAACCAAAGTCTCCTCCGGCAGCGAGCGACCTGCAGAGTCCCAGTCAGGTAACGTGACAGGAGCGCGGCTGCGGGGCCGAAGCCCCCACTTCTAGCGCGCGGTCTCGCGGACCGCAGAGCGCCGACCGGAGCCTTCAGGAATCAACAGGTCCCGCGCGGCGCGGCGCGGCTGGGCGGCGGGGGCGGGCGGCGGGGCGAGCCGGCCTCGGCCACGAACGCAGCCGGCGCAACCCTCGCCGAGCCTCTGCCACCAGGACCCCCGCAGAGGACGAGGTCCCCCAGGAGGGCGACTCCGCGGAACCCGGACGGCCAGCGCGGGCCTCGGGGTCGCAGCGCGCGAGCCCGGCCCGGACCCTCAGCCCCTCCCGTCGCCCTGCGCGCGAGCCCGCGGGTGCCCGCGGGTCCCCGCGGAACAGGGGGCGGAGCCTCGGCTGCCTTGGCCCGGTCCCCGCGCCCGTTCCCCGCCGCGGCCGTACCTCGTCCGCGTCCAGCTCCCCTTGGCTGCCTACGAACGCCATGTTCCTCCTCCGCCCGCCGGCGCCGGCGCCCCGAAAGCCACACAAGGAACTTGGAAGCGACGCCTCTGCTCCTGGGACTCAGCCCTGCGAGGCGAGGGAGGAGGGAGGAGGCCCGCGTTCCCGTCGGGGCCCGGGCGGAGCCGGAGCGCGGCGGAGAGAGCGCTGTCCACGCCCCCGGCGCCCAGGGCCTCGCCGAGCGCCCATTTCCCCGGCGGACGCCCCGCCGCAGGCCACGCCCCTCGCGACTGGCCCCGCCCTCCCTCCACGGGCGGCCTCGGAGGTAGCCAATCAGCTCCCCGCTGCCGGCTCACGCATTGTGTGGGCGGGCTCGCTGGGCGGGGCGTCGCCGCGGTACCTCTCGGTCAGCGCGAGCCCTGAGGGTACAGCGGTCGCCGGTCCTCAGGGCTGTCTGTGCCCGCGGCAGCGCGTGAACCGAGGTCAGGGCCTCCTCCAAAGCCGGTGGAAGCTTCCGTCTGTGTCACGCCGTCCGTTGGTTTGCCTGGGCCAGTGCGCGCTGTGTCTCGGATGGCGTGGGTAGAGGACAGCCTTGGGTCACCGGTCACTGTCACCTGCCCAGACGTTATACTGAGAGCATCCTCCGACACAGGAACTCTGAGTCTGTGTGTGTTAGAAAAACAGGAAAACTACGCAAGTTTATACAACTTAGAGCTGCTTTCCCTGCCTCACGTTAGCGCCCCTATCGCACCCCTGCACTGATCCATTTTGCAATTGCAAACGCGTGCATAATTCGTTCTTGAATGGCTGGAGGAGAGGAAGGTTACCCTCTGTCTCCTTCAACACTATCCCGGAACCTGGAACACTTCCTAGCTTGCAGGAGATACTCAAAAAACATTTGTTGGTTATGTTTAAAAAGCGTTTCCGGCTTCCGACCTGTGAAATAACTAACAAAACCAGTTAGGGCTTTGGGGGCTGAGTTTCTTTTACAAACAGTAAAGTTTAATTTTATGACAAATGTTTACAAAACAGAAAGTTCCCAGAGTGCTAGCCTCACAGTGCCTCATGTAATCTTCACATACTCCTGTGAAGAGCTTCCTATAGTTCCATTTTACAGATGAGGGAAACTGAGGCACTGGCAGGGCAAGTTAAATTCCATAATGCCCACAGACAGTGAACAAAGCCAGACATGAAGCCAAAGAATGTGAAACTAGAAGCCCCAGGTCTGAATTTCTATCTTATTACTAAGTGGAACTGTGCGCTTGCTACAGGCTGATCCAGTCCAGAAATGCTTCATTGATGTCCCTATTGTAGAATTTCATATAAATTGAACTATAGAAGTATGTCATCTTTTATGCCTGGTGGATGAAATACTTTGTCATAATCATCCAGTAAAAACTACAAAAATGACTGCACTTTTAACCAGTCCTTATGTCAGGGCTATGAGAGCCCTTACATAAATTATCCAGTTTACTTTTCATAACCCCATGCAGCATGGCATTTCTGTCTTACGGAAGAGTAAACTACAGCTAAGAATGTGAAATGACTTTCCTGAGGTTGCCACATTGCCCTGGAGCAGGCACAGGTGCCGGAAGCTGAATTCCAGCAGTCCAGCTTTAGGGCCTGGATGCAGCGTTGCTCCTACCTCCAGCCACCTCTTTCTCCCTGGGGACTTTGTAGAGCAGTTTCCGGCACGTGGTCAGTGAGTCACCCTTCCAGCCTTGGTACTTGGCTGTAGGATTCTCTTGTGTCACCGTGTACCTCTGTACAAGGAAGATAATGTTGTTCCAACCCAGAAACAAAATGTAAAAAGAGGGGTAGGGGCTATACAGTAGTAACACCTGCACAACTCTGAGTTTACTAAAATATTATTGAGTCGTACGCTTACTGTGGGTGTTGATATGTTCTTTGGGTGTATCAAGCCAGAAGGTGGTACTCTAAGGGACATAGAAGTTGTTTAATTCTTGTTCCCCTGATAGCTTCTGTCACCTCCCACCACCACCCTACTCCTGTTGGCGCTTTGCTCCTTGGGCCTAGATTTCCTGCCTAGGTCCAGATTTTCCTCTGTATTACTCATGCTTGGTAACATCTTTTAAAGTTCACTAGTTCCTAAATTAATATCACACCAATTATCTTGTTAGTGACTTCCTTCCCATATGCTTTGTTATTCTGTCTTGTGAATTTCAACTCTTCAGATCTTCAAGAGATGGAAAACTTGACTCTAATTAGTTACATGATAATATGTAATATGGTACAATGAGAATCAAATTTGATTTCTCAAAAATCTGTGTTTATGGCTGGAGAATAGCTGGGGTTTTGGTCAGTTTTTAATATCAGGGATCAAATCTGAAACCCTGCATGTTATAAATTCATGTCACTGTATGGCCAACACACATGTTTAATTACAACCACTGAAGGAGTAAACATGTTCTAGCCCCTGAACATCTAATCAAATTTGCTTTTCTCCTGGAAGATGTCAACTGTCTTTCCCCTGTCTGTGTGATTTTACAAGATCATGAATCACAAGCACAAACCGTTCTTTCTTCAAAGAAACAGTTAGAATAGACTCATTTTTAAAAATAGAATTTCCCTTGCCAGTTTCTTGAAACTGTTGCACTCTTAGTAGTCAAGTAAGATTATTACACTGGTGTATCATGTCCCAGAAGTAACCAGCATTGGGATTGAGCAAGAGTGGTATCAGAATTGTTTCACGGTTTTTTTGTTTGTCTGTTTATTTGTTTTTGAGACAGGGTCCTGCTATACAGTTTAGGCTGGCCTTGAGCTCACTTTTGTAGCCCAGGCTGGTCTCACACTAATCTTCTTGCCTCGGCCTCCCAAGTGCTGAGATTATAGGCCGTATGCCACCACGCCCAGCGTGTTTCATGTTTTTAATAACATAGCTTAACTTTTCTTCAGTAATTCTTATAGTGAAATTATTTTTATTAGTGCATGTGTGTGATATAGTGTTTACATTCAGCATGGGGTTTTCAGGCACACACTTGTCACATCTTGGTCACATTCACTCTGTGCCCCGCCCTCCCTACCCTCTCCCTTCCCCATATCGAAGGGATTGTTTGATTTTGAAGTAACATGTATTGAAAGTTGTTTGGGTTTCAAAAGAAATCCAGCATCACTGACAACCTAATCTTTACTATTTCCATAGTTGTTACCCTTAACTAAGGCTGTTTTTTCTGATAGTTACTTTTAGTAAAAATTATATCTTCATCATTTGTGTAGAGTGAGACACTCATCTACGCAACAAGTTCTCATTTTATATCATGGGTTTGTCTCACAACAGTTCAGGCTGCCCTTAAAGTCACTGTTATCCAGTCTGGCCTCAAACTTTACAAAGTCCTGCTTCCTCAGCCTCTAGTGTCAAGGATTACAGGCCTGCACTACCTAGCCACCAGCCTGCGCTATAAAGTAGGTTCAAGGCCAGCCTGAATCTGTAGCAAGAACTTGTCTGGAGAAACCAAATAAATAAACAAACCAATAAAAATACATAGGAACTCTGGGCAGAGGCTGTCCAATGTCACTTGCTGTTCATTCTTCCTATGTCCCTTTAGTAAAAGAACTTGATTTTATACAGGGTAGTATAGCTCCCAGCTAAAGAACTGTTTCCAAGGACTCCTGTACAATTAAGAAACACCAATTTAACCAATTGAAGGCTAATAGAATATATTCCATTGTAGTTGACTTCCAGGAAGGCAACATGAAGGGACCCAACTGGGGCATGCATTCTCGTCCTCTGGTGCTCTGCTGCCACTCCTGCCTCCCTCAGCACAAAATAGTTGTAATGGTTGGAGCTACTGCCCTTCACTGGACCATGAGGAGATACCTTGAGAATGGAAACTGTAACCTAGAATAATTGAACAAAAGGACAAGAGTCAAAGTTCCTCTTGAACTGCCACCACCCAAGACTTTGAACCAGTCTTCAGATTTCCATTATGTGAATCACAATGTCTTATTTAAGACATGGCTGCATTGAGGGTTTCTTGTTATATACAAACCAAAATCTTGGTGTCTCACTTGACAGTTGGTGAGTGAGTATCCCATAAGCCCCCTCCTCCTCCTCCTTGCAAAATCGTTTTGGGATTTCCAGTGAGTACTGGAACAGAGTGAGGCACTGATGTGGAGCACACAGGCAGCTGCGTCTGCACTCCCAGATGTCCACACATCGTCCTTCTCTAGCTCCACAGTGCCTTCATTTCTGACTTCTTTCCTTTCCCATTTCCAGATCAGTTGTTGTTCCACAAATCCAAGGAATCTCAAAATTCCGGAGGGCAACAGCATCTTCTTTAAGTGATATTTTCATAGTGTTTCATGCACCCTTACAACTGTGCTTTCCCTTGTTTCTTGTGGGCCTAGAATTGATAACATTTTTGATTGGGATGCAGTTCCTACATCAACTAGAAGATGGTCCTCAGTATGGGCCTTCTTTGTAAAACTTACACCTGCTAACAGCTGTGTTCTTCCATCAGCTTCGACTTGGCATTACAAGGCTTACCTTCAAAGTCCTAGAGCAATGATTCTGAGTTAGGTAGGCTCCTGAAGGGCTTGCTAAGGCCCAGCATGCTGGCCACTCCCCAAGCCCACAGTTCCTAAGTAGGCCTGGGTGGGATATCACTTGCTCTTATTGCTGCTACTGCTGTTGCTGCTGCTGTCACTACTGACTGAGGAATCGGTTTAAGGCCAGGCATGTGGCGCACACCTGTCATCTCAGCATTTGGGAGGCTGAGCAAGAAGACTGTTGTGAATTCGAGGCCAGCCTGGGCTCCATGGTGAGTTCAGGGCCAGTCAGAGCTAGATGATGAGGTTGTGAGGGCAATCTAGCTGCAGCATCTGTCACCCCATTGGTCGCCAGGGGTGATTTGGCTGATCCAGCTGGCTAGGCAAGTGTCCCCTTCCTACCTCAATGATCCCAGTGTGTCCCTCCTAAAGCTGCATGCTTGATTGAAGAGGACGTCCAAAAAAATCAGTTTGCAATAAAACATGGCAAGCAGCCTGAGCTCCTCTGGATGAGTGCAGCCTGCCTGTTTGGCTTGCACAAACCAAAGGCTCAGGAGGAAAAACGTGCGCTCCTATCTTGTTCTTGGTCAGGAGGTTAGAAGGGAATGGCAACCACGTTGCTGTTCATTGCTGTGGCACCTGGCCCAGGGATTGGAAGAGCGCACCCCTGGTATGTCAGAGTAGGTGGACCGTGTGCCTGGACATGGGCTCCGAGTCTGGCCCCTGCCTTCCTCTCTGGCACTGTCCGTGCTCTGCTTCCCGGTCACCATGTGCTGAACAGCTCTGTCTCCCACACACACGCTACTGCTCTGATGTTTTCTCCTCGGCACCAGCCACTCGTGACCAGACCCCCCAAAGCACAACCTCAGTTAAATCTTTGCTCTCTGGGGTTGTATCAGGTACTGTGTCTCAGCCGCAGATGCAGTGATTGTCCCTCTAGACTCACACGCTAGAACCTAATACTCCTGGCGCCAGTGCTGCGAGGCGGGATCTTCTAGGAAACGCGCCAGTCAGTCATGAGGGCTCCAGGCTCGGGAACGGGATTATCTCCCGCCTAAAAGACTGAAGGGAGCCGCCTGGTTCCTCCGTGCCATGTAGGCCTGGCACGCGTGCCACGGCTAGCGCAGAGATCAAGAAGTCCCCAAGCCCCGAGTCCTCCAGGACCTGTGAGAGGCCTTGCCAGCCTCTAAACCTGTAATAAATAAACGCCTACTGTTTCTAAATTAGCTCATCTATGGCATGTTGGTGTAACAGCCCAGGCAAACTGTGGTACGGTGTCATGCACCAGGTCTGGAGTTCCCAGTCCGCCTCAATGAACAGCTGCGGCCGCCACCTCACTGACGCTCTTCCCACAGTAAGAAGGCTCTCAGTGGTAAGCACACACCTTTTCTCACAGGATGCGGAAATGCTGCTGAATCTTGTTCTTGTGCATTTTTATTTTGCCCAGTTGACCAGTATGCGGGGCTTACGTTCTCACCTCTTCCAATCACAGTCTGACCCCCCACAGACACCAGCACCCTGGACCCCCCCGGAAGCAGAGCCTTTCCTAGCTCCTGGAGAATGGCCTCTGACTGCCATCATTTAGGAATGGTTTGCGTGTCCAGTACGGCTTCAAGGGTTGACAGTTAATTCCCACTGTGAGGCATTTTTGTTTTTGAGACAAGGTCTCTCTACGTAGTTGAGGTGGATCTTGCACTCGCAGTGTTCCTCAGGCTGCCCTCGAGCTCTCAGCAGTCCCCACTCAGCCTCCCAGATGCTAGGCTGACACGCGTGTGCCGCCACGCCTGGCTTGTGAAGTGTTAAGAAGGTAGAAACTGAGAGATGGTTCATATGAACCATGACTGGATCTTCAGAGCTTCTTAAGAAGTGGAAAGGCAGAAGTGAGTCCTAGGAGGAATCCCAGCTTCTTGGAAGACTGAGGCAGGAGGGTCGGGGGCTCAGACTGAGGCAGGAGGGTCGGGGGCTCAGACTGAGGCAGGAGGGTCGGGGGCTCAGACTGAGGCAGGAGGGTCGGGGGCTCAGACTGAGGCAGGAGGGTCGGGGGCTCAGACTGAGGCAGGAGGGTCGGGGGCTCAGAGTGAGGCAGGAGGGTCGGGGGCTCATGCCCACCAGTGGCCGCTGTCTCACTTGCTTTCTCATTACTGCGGTAAGATTGCCATCATGCTCAGGCAACAGGAGGAGAGGTTTATTTTGGCTCACAGTTCGTGGCGGCTCCCAGGCAGGGCAGTGTGGCAAAGGGACACGCCCGAGGTGCGTGAGTTCATGACGTGGTGGCCAGCAGCAGAGAAGCATCGGAATAGGAAGACCATGTGTGTCCAGGCTGCACCCCAGGGACCTGCTCGTCCCAGGTCCACCTCCCAACCTCACGCCAGCCACTGTCCCATCAGTGGCCTAATCCAGTACCGCACACCTATGACCCAGCCACCTGCCAGCCCCACCACCACCACATGGGGCCTCCTGGGATACCTGTGCGTAAGCTGTGACAACAGTGTAGCAAGACTTGGCCTCACAATTCAAAAATAAAAAGAACCAGGGCATGGCTGAGTGGTAGGGTACTTACCCAGTGTATGCAAAGCCCTGGGTTCAACGCCAGGACTACAGAAATGAATGAGGACGAGGAGAGGCACACATACACAAGCGCTGCCTCTGTCTTGCCATGGGATGGCAGGGGCCACCTGAAGATTCTGCCAAGCAGAACGCCCTGGCCACGTGAGAGCCACAGACTTTGCACTTCCAGAACCGTGAGCCAAAATAAACATCTTTATAGAGAAGGCTGCTTTGGCCAAGCGTGGCAGCTCACCCTGTAATCCCAGCACTTAGAAGGCTGAGGCAGGGGAATCAGGAGTTCAAGGCCAGGCTGGGGCACACTGGAAGTTCACTGCATGCCCAGACTAGGCAGTGAGACTCATAAACCAAAGGAGGAGAAGAGCAGAAGCCTGCCTCAGATATTTTATTATAGTAATGAACTAATACCCTGGCCTTCACCTTTGTGTGTGTGTATATCAGATATAAAATATGGCCTCTCAGGCTAGGGGTGTAGCTCAGTGTTAGAGCGCTTGCCTAGACCTGGGGGGGAAAGACTGGGGAGTGTAAGTGTATCACCTTCCTTGTCTGGAAGACTAGCAGTTAAAGTGAAGAAAGATTTCCTTAATCCAGTTGTAACAGAGACCGGCAGCGCTGGAGCAACAAGTGGACAAGTGTCACGCAGGACTTCACATACCCCACTCGCCACACATCTCGCAACACGCGAACTAACGTGCTAAAGAAGTTTCAGACCACGTAATTATGTTGCTCTGTGTAATTTATGCTCTAGATCCCTTCGCCTGGAAGTTTCTAGCTGACTTGCAATTCCCTCTTGGTCTCCCAGCAGAGAGCTTTATCTAGAAGCAAATTTCAGGGCTGGGTTCCACGCTGGTGGCACCCCTAGGGTGCAAGCTGCAACCCACCCCCCACCCCCCACCCTGCTCACCACCACCACCACCACCACCCCCTGCCGTGGCCAGGCAGATCCCCTGAGCTCAGTGGCATGACCGGACTCTCTCTGTATTCATGAATTGTTAATTAATGTGTCAAACGCACTGTCACAGAACCCTTGTGAGAAAGACAGGGTTTAATCTTACAGACCTGGAAACTGAGGCCCCAAACATTAGCTGACTATGACTATGTAAGGATAATCCACCTACTGAAAGGTATTTTATGAGGACAGCCACCCTGCACAGGGTGTGTGTTTGTTTTGTTTATTGTTAAGAGAGGGGGAAAGTATAAATACATCCCTGCGTCAGCTTCCAGGGTGCTGGGATTCCAGGTCTCTGCCACCATACCCAGCTCTCACAATGTTTTTGGTCTTTCTTTTGTTTGGGCTGGGGAGGTAGCTCAGTGGCATAAGCCTGGCAAGTGCAAGGTCCTGAGTTCAATCCCCAGTCCAGCTCCTAGCAGCCATGGAGGGCAGGTGTCATCCCTGTGTCTGGAGGGTATTGTGTCCCAGGGCAAGGAGAGACTACGTGCGTCTGAGAAGGGAGCTTACCTGCTGGAGACAAACTCCTGTGAGGAGATGCTGGAATCTGGCCTGAGCTGACAAGAAGGACAGCGACCAAGCCTGCTTAATGTGATCCTCAGCTGACAGAACCAGCCACGAAACTGCACCGCAGTTAAGATCCAGAGCCCGTGAAGGAAGGGGTCTGGCTCCAGGCCTATGGTCATGCAGGCAGGCACAAGTGCAGCTCCAGGACTGTGGAACCTGTGCAAGTGGCCCCTGCAGTGTGTCACTGGATAGAGGACCCCGAGGACACTGCCCACCTGGCTGCACCTTGGCCAGTGCCTGCAGGGCAGGCTGAGGACCTAGGGTCAGGGCTTCTGAAGTCTCCATTCTCTTGGCTCTGTTCCTGTGCTGACTGATGGGATCATCCTGGTGGCTGCTGTTTCTTTGCCTAAGATGAGAAAATACAGCAGAGGCATGGGGAGCAGCTGAAGAGGGAGAGCGGTCATGCAGGAGGAAGCCCGCCTGGGAACATGGGAGCTCCTCAGGCCTGCTGCAGCGCAACTGACTGCCGAGTGGAGGCTGAGCTTGGCAACTTCTAGGCCACAAGCTGTTTGGGGTAGTTCCTCTGAAGAGACGGGGAGCCCCACCTGACCCAGCTTTTTGTCTCTATCTTTTCCTCATTCTCTTTCCTTTCCCAGGTACAGCAAGAGCTCGATAACACTCTACACAGGAAAAGGAACCTATGAGTAGAAGGCAAAGTGTTTTCCTCAGCGCTGACTGCAGGGGCGAGTTGCGGTTGGAACCTAGAATTTAAACTGGAATGGCTGGGGGTTTGACAAAAAAAGAGGAAAGAAGAAAGAATCCCAGTCCAAAAAAAAAAAAAAAAAAATCAAGATTGCTTTGCTTTGTTTCTTGAGATGGGGCCATACGGTGTATGTAGTTCAAGGTGGCCTTGGTCTCACGCTACAGTCTCAGTGGTCCCCCTATCTTGGCCTCCCGAGGGCTGGGATCACAGGTGCGTACCACCACACCTGGCTCATGGTGTATTTTAGCATCGCTGTCCATGAACACTCAATCTTTTCTTTCAGTTTCAGCTTATTGGCACAATTTCAGGGTACATGATGACCACGTCCATTGTAGGGAATTTGTGTCTGTGACAGGTCTTGATTCCTCTCATGTGCCCCATTCTGTTCCCCTCTTTTCAACCCTCCTTCCCCTCCTTCACAGAGCTCAGTTTCATTTTCTGTTACTTTTTCTTTCCCACCCTTCCTTTCCCTCCCCCTGGGTATTTCCTTCTTCCTTATGGACAGTTTCTTCCTATGTCACAGAATTTATTGCACATTTATGTTCTTGCACTGTCACTTTCTCACACTAGAGAGATAGTGTAATATTTACCCATGCGTGTCCAATTGATTTCATTTATGATTATGGTCTCAAGGTCCATCTATTTATCTGTATGTGTCTCAATTTTATCTCTATGTATGGCTGAATAATACTCCATTATATATAAAAACCACATCCTTTCTATTCATTTATTGGTTGACGAGCATTTGAGTTGCTTCCGAGATTACACACTATGCCGCTATAGGCAAGACCGTGCATACGTCGCTGGTGGTGTGATGCTTTTACTTCTTCTGGGAAGATACCCAGAGGAGAATAGCTGGGTCAAATGGGAGCTCCTACCCTTGCACAGGAAATCCTTAAGAATGAAAAAGGTCACATTGTACAGAATGTTGAAATAGTTCCAGAAAAAAATCATCAGAAACTAGAAGGTTCAGCCGGGCGTAATGGCTCACACCTGTAATCCCAGCACTTGGGAGGCTGAGATAGAAGGATCGCTGTGAGTTCGAGACCATCCTGGGCTACAAAAGGGAGCTCAAGGCCAGCCTGAACTGCGCATCAAGACCCTGTCTCAAAAAGACAAAAAAAAAAAAAAAAAAAAAAAAAAAAAAAAAAAAAAAAAAAACTAGAAGGTTCTTCAAAAAGGAAGTTTTTAGTCTGTACAAAAAAAAAAAAAAAATACAATCTCTAGATCAGAGGTTCTCAACCTGTGGGTCACAACCCTGGTGGGGGTCAAATGACCAAAACACAGGGGGTCACCTAAAGCCATTCTGAATCATAACTGTAGCAAAATTACAGTTTTGAAGTAGCCACCAAAATTATTTTTTGGTTTGGGATCACTGCAACATGAGGAACTGTTTTGCAGGGTCATGGCATTAGAAAGGTTGAGAACCACTGCTCTAAATTAAAGAGAAGAAATCTTAAACTGATAAACTAGCTTTCTGCATTGAAGAGATAGAGAAAGAGAAATAAATTAAACTCAAAATTAGCAAAGGGAAAGAAATAAAGTATCAGAGAATGCATAATTGAAAGACATAAATATAAACACCAACGAAAGCAAGAGCAGTGTCTTAGAAAAGATCCAGAAAAGTGACAAACTTCTAGATTGTTTAAAAACAGACAACTCAGTTTACTGAAAATAAAAGGGAATATAAGAGCATTACTTTTGGCCTTCTAGAAATAAAAAATACTATAAATGATGGTACCCCAACAAATTAGATAATATAAACAAAGTAGAAACGCTCCCAGAAACACAGGCCACCAAAGCTGCAAGTAGAAAGCCAGGTGTCATACCACAGTTGCTAGGTGAAGCTGGTAGATGACAAGTTCAAGACCACCTTAGCCAATTTAGACCCTGCCTCAAAGTAAAGTATAAGCCGGGCGTGGGGGCGCACGCCTGTAATCCCAGCACTCAGGAGGCTGAGGCAGGAGGGTCCGTGAGAGTTCGAGACCAGCCTGGACTACAAAAGTGAGCTCAAGGCCGGCCTGAACTGCATGGCGAGACCCTGTCTCAAAAGGACAAAAAGAAAAGTACAAAGGTTCAAAATAAAATACAAAGGGCTCAATGGCAGCACACCTGCCTAGCAAAATCAGGAATCAAACTTTTTCTACAAAGAAGAGCTCAGAGCCCTGAATTACCAAAGAAGTCACTGGAGAAAATTCATTTTTGGTGAAAGGAAAAAATGGTTTTATTTAAACCAGCCCCAACTGCAATAGGAAAATATGGCTCCTGACCTGTTGGGTGTCGAATGTACTGAGTTGGAAACTCAGGAGAGTTTTATTAGAAACAGGGAGAAGAATAGCTCCGGCCAGGCATGGTGGCGTACGCCTGTAATCCCAGCATTCGGGAGGCTGAGGCAGGAGGATTGGTGCAAGTTCGAGACCAGCCTGGGCTACAAAAGTGAGCCCAAGGCCAGCCTGAACTGCATAGCAAGACCCTGTCTCAAAAAGACAAAAAAAAAAAAAAAAGAATAGCTCCTGGATTTTGGGAGGGGTCCCCAGTAGGTGGCCAGGAGGCCCTTTGTCAGAGGCAGTTTAAACAGCAAAATCATAATGTGGGTAGTAGAGCCGGGCGTGGTGGCGCACGCCTGTAATCCTAGCACTCAGGAGGCTGAGGCAGGAGGATCGGTGTGAGTTCGAGACCAGCCTGGGCTACAAAAGTGAGCTCAAGGCCAGCCTGAACTGCATAGTGAGACCCTGCCTCAAAAAGACAAAAATAATAATAATAATAATAATAATGTGGGTAAAATTACAATCAGCCTATGGGAATACAAGTATAGTCACTTAGCTAAGGCTGACCCAACGGGGAAAGGAGTCGCTTAGCAAGGGTATACAAAAGCAAACTCCATCACCTAGCAAGGTGTCTTAGTTACTATTCTCCTTGCTGACAAAATATACAACACTTCAAGTTGAAGGGGTCAAAGTTCATTTAGCTCACAATCTGTAGAGGTTTCAGTCCATAATCACACCCGGAATGACACCGCTGGATGAGGAATCAGTCACACACTCTAGATTTAGCCACCTCTGGAAAGCCCATGACCGCATGACTATACTAGGCTCTCAGGGGGACATCTGGACACAGGCCATAACACAAGATTGTATGGGAAGATCAACTAGGGAGATAGCTCAGTAGAATAAGTGCCTGCCTGGCAAACACAGGGTCCTGAGTTCAATCCCCAGTACCATAAATAAATAAACAGTCTCAGAAAGATCAGAGGAATTCATGGAAAGGGGCGAGTATTGGTCCAGATGTTCTGATCACCCAGCTGTGGATCTGTCTTTGTGGGGGCCCAGGCCCACGGGGTGCTCACTGGAGTATAATCCAGGCCTCGCTGCTGCATCTCCATCCCATGCTGGCTCTCCTCAGACTCACCTCCAACTACAATTCTGAAGCCCTTATTCTCGTATGTGCACACTTCCCAGCACAAATGCCTACCTCATTAGCTGTCTCACAGACTCGGAGTTGTGGAGACCTCGTAGGGCCACAGATCAGCACCTTGCAGTCTCCAGGTGTACAGGTGTCTCTTACAGTGAGAAACAGGGGTGAGGCAGTACCGAGAGAGACAACGGACAGCACCCTGTGTAGTTCGGCCCTCCAGGCCCCTCGCTGTGGAGGTGGGGAGAAACAGACCCCACCTCCTCCTCCTGAGGCCAGCGCCTGCCTCTTCTGCTCTGGCCACTGGGCTGAGGAGCCGAGCGGGCTGCAGTGGCACCCTCAGCTTGAGGAAGTGGGAGACACAACCTGCTTCTAAAGAAAACAATGCTTCCAAGGCTCCGCTGTGCCCTGAATGTTGCAGGTCCTCCCCTGGCTTATGCTAGCCCTTGATCTCCAGGGCCTTAGGTACTGCGTGGTGCTGCAGCCTGTGGGTGGCTGTGCATCCTGGGATTGACATATAGACTCCACCAAATGCAGCCAAAACCTAAGCAAAGGGAGCCGGACGCTCACACCCAGAAACACGCCACTAAGGATTATCGAGAGCAAATACAGAACAGAGTCTAAATCGGGAACCACTTAGTAGCTACAGCTGTGGGAAAGGATTTTGCTTTTCAGCCATCATGCATAAACTAAGTACCCTTCGATTCACAAATGCTCCAGCCGTCCTTATGATCAGTAGTGTGACACAAGTCACCCGTTTTTGATGCACACACATTCTCTCTCTTCGCTGACGGATTGCCCATTAGCTACCTACAGTCATATCCTCATTGCCATGGTAACTGTCCTCTGATGGTCGGGCAGATGTGTCTCACGTTGCAGCCGACAGGCCAATCAGTGTACAAGAGTCAGTCACACAAGGCTACATTTATCTCCGGTTCGTTGCCAAGTGTCATTGTTCCTGGTCATTTACGTCTCAGGAACACTTGCTTGCTGCTGACCAGCTCTAAGGAGGCCACATCATTTTGGTAAGAAAAGAAAAAAAAAAAAAAAAAAGGCTGGGCAGATAGCTCAGCCATCTAAGCACTGGCTGGCAAGGTCAAGGACCCGGGTTCAATTCCTGGCACTGTGTGTGCGATGGCACACCTCTATAACCTCAGCGCTGGAGAAAAAGAAAAAGGGACTTACTCAGAGCTGGCTCTGAGGAGATCACAGGCCCCACCCACCTTAAGGGTCTTTTGTAGTAAGGAGCAAGACTGAGGAGGAGCACAGGTCTCCTGGTTTCCAGGAGGGCTCCCAAGTGGGTGGCACAGGAGGTCCTCATCAGGTAGCAGAATCACAGCGTGGGTACAATTGCCATCATCTTACAGGACTAGAAGTACATGCAGATCTCCACACCTGCTTGTCACTTCCAGCATCCATCTTCATATCATTGTCCCCTCTTGTTCGTTCTTTCTCTCTTTCTTCCTTCCTTTCTTTCTTTCTTTCTTTCTTTGTTTCTTTCCTTCTTTCTACAGGGTCTCACTCTGAAGTCCAGGCTGGTCTTGAACTCACTATCTAGCCCAGGGTCATTCAAGGGTGATCTTCCTGCCTCAGCCTCCAGAAGGCTGGGATTATGGTCATGCGCCACCCTCTGGGCCACCATCCCTTTTCTTAAGGAAAGGAAACTGCTGGACTCCAGGCCTCCTGGTGTCAAACCCTGCAAATTCTGTCACTTCTTTGAGTCTGAGAAGAGGAGGACCATTGAATATACGCTTAGCAAGAAGAAGTTCGGAGAAGCTGTCTCTAAAACAATCTAGAAGTTCTACTCCTCAGTGCTGGTTATGTAATCTCATTCCTTTGGTGCTCTAAAACTTTGCAATTTTGGCAGAGGATGGCTGCAAAGTAAATGTAAAACAAGCTAAAAAAAAAAAAAAAAAAAGTAAAGAAAAATCCAGCCTATGTAGTAGATTTCAGTTAAGAAACATGAGCAAGGTTGGTTGGGCAGAGAGGTCGCATCTGAAGACCCAGTGTGACTCGTGATTTGGAAGATGGAATGTCATTCACTCTTGCCCAAATTAATAATTACTATACCAACTTGGTAATACCTTTAGAATTTCCTGGGCACACAACAAAACTGCAAAAAATTTTAATACAGTATATGGCAATGCAAATTTACCAATTTAAAATGTACACTTTTATTATAAAGATTGTCTATTAACTAAAAGGAGCACTGCCTTTCTAAATAATCATTAGCAATACACAAGGTAGCAGTTCAGCAGAATGATTTAGTTAATTTCTATAACAGTCAGCCATTCCTAGAGAGACAGATTTGATACAAAATATACAGATATGGGGGTGGGGGTATAGCTCAGTGGCACACGGCTTGCCTGGCAGGTACAAGGTCCAGAGTTGATTCCTAATACCAAGAATACCAAGAAAAAACAAAACCTAAACAAACAAATACATAAGAATTCACAGATTGGTTTACAGATAACTACCATCATCTTACAGGATTAGAAGTATCTGCAGATCTCCACACCTGCTTGCAGCTTCCAGCATCCATGCTCATCTCGTTGTCCTCTCTCTCTCTCTCTCTCTCTCTCTCTCTCTCTCTCTCGCTCGCTCGCTCACTTGCTCTCGCGCTCTCTCGCTCTCTCGCTCTCGCTCCCTCTCGCTCTCTCTCTCTCTCTCTCTCTCTCTCTCTCTCTTTCTTTCTTTCTTTCAACAGGGTCTCACTCTGAGGTCCAGGCTGGCCTTGAACTCACTATCTAGCCCAGGGTAGATGTATATGAGAATACATTATGTGCATCTCTGCGCTCTCAGATTAAAATAAACTGAAATGCATGGTGATGCCAGGCATGGGGGCATATGTTTGTAATCTCAGCATTCTTAGACACTGAGGCAGAGTATCCCAAGTTCAAGTCCAGCCTAGGCAATTTTGCAATCTAGCAAAACCCTGCTGTAAAATAAATTTACCAAAAGGGACTTGGGATGTAGCTCAGTGTAAAGGCCTTGGGTTCAATCCCTGGTACAAAAATAAAAGAGAGTAAAGGAAAGAAAGGGAAGGGAAGGAAAATGGAGAGGAAGAAAAAATAAAAAGACTTGGTGATATATGTGAAAGGTGACTCTGGGCCACAGAAAGAGCTCAGCAGCAAAAGCATCTGCCTGCTAGCACAAAGTCCTGAGTTTGTCCCTTGGTACAAAAAAAAAAAAAAAAAAAAGACTGCGCCCTTTCACTCCTAGGTGCTGCTAGGTGCGGCTGCCATTCGTTCAGGTCAGGAGAGTTCCAGACACGCCGATGCTGACAGCAGACGCTCCATGCTGGCCAGGCATTTCTCTTGCTGCCCACACCACCCCTATGGTTAAATCCCTTTTGATACCACCACTGCTAAGCTGCTAGGGACTCTTCTGAGAGCTAAGAAGAGGACAATGAGCAAGTTAGACAAAAGGTAATTATAGGGCTGAGGAGAGAGCTCAGCGCCACAGCTGCCTGCCTGGCAAGCCCAAGGTCCTGAGTTTGTTCCCTGGTACAAAAAAAAAAAGGCATAATTATAGTATGCAGAGTGTGGAAGAGCAACTACAAGGAGAAAGTAGAAAGAGGCTATGGAAATTGTACTTCCAGTCACAGCTAAAGAGCACCTCTGACACCAGCCCTCCTGCAGCTAACATGATAAACTCCGATCAGACTAGGGTGGGAGGTGGGGTAAAGACGCCATTCAGAACCCACCTGGTGTTTCTGTAGAAAAAAATACATAGGTAGATTCAAGAAGTGGAGGGACTTTTAGTTTTTTGGGGACCTTAGTGTGTGACAAGGCGAAGCACAGAGCATGTGGATTTTAACTGGTTTCAAAAAACCCAAAGGGCAGAGGTCAGGACAACCACAGCTGCTGCGAATTGAACTCCAAAATCTGGGTGGACACTGATGCCCACATCTGAGGATGACCCCTGTGCCTTGAACTCCAAGGTGAACGAGGCCAACTCCAAGCTGCCTGGCGAAGGTTAAAGAAGCAGACTGAAATTTAAGCTGCCCACGCACAGCACGGAAAATAGCATTTCCTGCCTGTGTTTGGCTACATTAACCACCTGATTTTTTTAAAAGTTAATAATCTTGAGAGTGCCGTAAGGCAGGAGAAATGAAGGTAGGTATAAAGGGGATAAGGAAGGTGGGCAGGTGATGCCCACCTACAACATCAGGACTCAGGAGGCTGAGGCGGGAGGATCTCAGGGAGCTCAAGGCCAGCCCGACCTACATAGTAAGACCCTGCCTCACACAAAACATTTATTCTGAAGTGAGTTGCCTAGAAGGAAAAAAAAAAAAAAAAAATTGCATCCTGAAGCTGCAACTTTTCTTAAGCATACAATTTTAAAATTATAGTTTTTCTTTATCATTTTGTGGGTTTTTGTTTTGTTTTGTTGAGGATTTTAGGGAGATTGCAGGCACACACCACCACACCAGGCCTAGAATAATTTTTTTTAAGGTCTTAAGACACAATGAGTTTGTCAATTAGGCCTATATTTTTACCTGGAAATTGAGCCTGCGATTTTCCTCTACAGACCTCCAAGCTTAAGGAAGCAGCACCATAAGTGTACAGCACCTCTCTAAACTTCCAGTCCGTGCAAGAGTCTGTACTCTAACCTAACTGCCAAATGGCCCCGCTGACAGTAGGAACACACACCCTAGGTCGCCAAGACAGCCCAAAAGCACATAGCGCCCCCTAGGCCATGAGGTGCTCCCTCCTGAGCCTGCGTTCTGCTCGGAGTGTGTGCTGCCTTAATTCTGCCCGATGAGCGTTCCTGAGCCTCTCCCTGAGGGGTCACTTCTCTGGAACAGGCAGTGCCTCCTCCACGTGTGGGGTGAGTCGCCCCCATCTCCTCGCTGGAGGACCTCCTTGGAACACGGCCAGTGATAAGAGCATCAAATAGAAGCCGCGTCAGTCTGCACTGTGTAAGGCTGCCTTCCTGCAACCGCGCTTCATACATCCTCAGACTCAGGCTGTGCCAGAAAATGTCCCCCTCCCCTAGCAAGCAGGCTTCAGATTCTTAGGTGCCCAGGGGACAGACAGGTCCTGTTTTAGTTCCAGTCGCTCCAGTCTCCTAGAAATGGCTGGCCACTGCAATGCATAGCTGGTCACTATGACACACGCTGGGGAAACCGGTCCCCAGTGGACAAGCCATTCTGTCTCTGTCCTTCTTGCTCCCCAGAACACTGGAGATCAGGGCTGATGTTCTGGGAGTGAGCCTGGTCAGGGCCCATTGACGTCAGGAAGCCTGCTTCCAGGTCCCAGGTGTTGCGTGGGTGTTTCTGTTTGCCGCCGCATCTGATGTGGGAAGGCGACTGAGGTGACCTCTTCAGCCACAGGTCATGACCCGCACAGATGGAGCAAGGGGCTCTTTAGGGTCCCACAGGGAGGGACGTCCTTAAGATTTCTCAAGGCCCTCAGAGACCTAGGGGAGAGTTCCTGGTCCCCATTGGAGCAACCTCTAGGCCAGTGGTGGCAAACCGGTGGCCCACAGGCCACCATGGCCTGTTTGTTTCACCGGTAGAAGGTTCACTATGTTGCTCTAGGGGGTTGTCCTAGTCCACACAGTCAAAGCTAGGTTGTCAGTAAATATCCAGATTTCAGACTGAAAAATTGGGACAGATGACCTGGAGGACAAGAAGCATTCTTTTAAACACATGGCCTAGAAATTCTGCACATTGGTCTTCACATTTCATTGGCCATAATTTAGATGCAAGGGAAAATGAGAAACTCGGTTTTTCCTGGGTAGCTGTATGCACAGCGTAACTCAAAGGATTGCATAACTAAAAGGAAGCAGCTGAAGTGGATACCAGGGGATGCAGTGTGGATCATATGCTTATAATTCATAAATACAGTCACGCATTGTGTAATGTTTTGATACACAATTCACACACACAATAGTGGTTCCTTAAGATTTAGATGGGGCAGGGGGCTGGGGAGGTAGATGGGCTGTCTAAGAGCATCCCTGGAAAGCACAAGGACCCAAGTTCAATCCCCAGTACCTCATGTGTGCAGGTATTGAAGCCAGGTGTAGTGGCACATGCCTGTAATCCCACAGCCGGGCAGGCTAAGGCAGGAGGATCACTGCGAGTCTGAATGGCATAGTGAGACCCTGTAACAAGTAACTAATTAATTAATCTTAAAAAGATTTTGATGGGGCTGAAAACTTCTTGTAGCCTAGTGACATCATAGCCATCATAACATGATAGGCCAATATAATACTCATGTTTTAGTATTTACACTAGCATGGACAAGCCTACTATACTGCCAGTGATATAAAAATATACCACAAAGAGTTACATGAAGTACCATTGTTAAATTTTTGTTCTTGTTTTGAAATTCTGTACTATATGTACTCTTGCTTATTACTCTTTTTCTGTCTTTGTTTCTGCTACTTTTACTCTTTAAAATAAAATATTAAATATTTTAAAAATTCGCCGGACATGGTGGCTCACGCCTGTAATCCTAGCACTTGGGAGGCTGAGGCAGGAGGATCGTTGTGAGTTCGAGACCAGCCTGGGCTACAAAAGTGAGCTCAAAGCCAGCCTGAACTGCACAGTGAGACCCTGTCTCAAAAATAAAAAAAATAAAAATATTTTAAAAATTCAATCCTAGCCAGACGTGATGGTGTACGCCTGTAATCCCAGCACTTGAGAGGCTGAGGCAGGAGGATTGATGGAAGTTCAAGACCAGCCTGGGCTGCAAAAGTGAGCCCAAGGCCAGCCTGAATTGCATAGCAAGACCCTGTCTCAGAAAAAAATAAAAATAAAATTCAATCCCATAACTTCCCAGCTAAGAATATTCTTAATTAAGTGTTCTTCTAGCCATCACCTTCAAAAAGTACAGGGGCTGGGAAGATAACTCAGTGGATTAAGTGCTTGCTGGGCAAGCACAAGGTCCTGAGTTTGATTCCTGGTACCACCAAAAAAAAGAAAAAAAGTACCAGCAAAATCTCGACATTTTGTGCATGACTATAATCCCAGCACTCTAGAAGGCTGAGGCAGGAAGACTACAATTTTTGAGCCCAGCCTGAGCAACTCAGTGAGGCCTTATTTCAAAATTTAAAAAAAAAAAAAAAAAGTATGTGTGGGGGACTACGGATGTAGCTCAGTATGAAAGTACTGAGCTGAAGTTCTAGTCCTTAAGAACAGAAAAATAAAAAGGAGAAGGAATACCAGCATATTCACAACATCTTAACCAAGATAACTTAGAGAATCCCATGCATGCATTTAGACCCCCACTCGTTGTGTTGTAGGACTTGCACACAGCTTTGTGGGTAGGATTTGGAATAAGGAAAATGGCAGGCGGCAGCATGTGGGAGCAAGGTTTGGCTGCTGACCAAATATACTCACCCTCTCTGAGCTAGTACCCAGAGTGCCTTGTTGGTCTCAAGGCCATACCCAACTCAGAGAGAACTCACCGCCTCCCCATTAGAATTTCTTCCCCAGGAGCTGCTGGTCCGCCCACAATCTGGACCAGCAGTGACACAGACACAAAGGACGGTGAGTCCCTGTGCTCCAGGGTCTTAATTGGGACCAGCAGTGACACAGAGGCAAAGGACGGTGAGTCCCTGTGCTCCAGGGTCTTCAACACTGACAAGAAGCTGAGAAGCCAATGTGAAATGCAGTCCCCTTAAAACTGGGTTTCAAGGAGCCCGGCAGGATGGCTCAGTGGTCTAAAGCGCCTACAGGCGGCTGCAGGGACTGTGGTTCGATCCCCCGCACCACATGCTATGCCAGCCCTGCCCTCAGGGCAGGCTGGGCTGGCCATAAGAATAAATAAACAAACAAACAAAAGTTCTGAAAACAAGAAAAAAATAAAAATAAAAAAACTGGGTTTCAAGCTATACCATTTTTCCAGTTCAAGCAAGAGAAGGCTGGGAGAGCAATAGGAAACGGAGGCCCAAAGGGATGGTCTGGCCCACCCGCGCCAAGGGTCTGGGACACTAGCCAGCCGTGGCAATGTACACCTGTCATCCCAGGGCCCAGGGAGGCTGAGGCAGGAGGACCACAGGTCTGTGCCCGGCTTGGGCAACCCAGTGTCTTACGAGATTCTAACTTCAAAAACAGAAGCTTTGCCAAATCAGTATGTGGTTAAGCTATGCTTTGACAGATATAGTATAAATTTCACTTGTGTTTTTTAAATTTTAAATACATTTAGCTACACACCAACACAAGTATTTTGCATATTCATAGGCTACCATGTGAAGCATATGTATGTATCGTGTATATTTTCAAAATTCTCAATCTAAACTAAGTTTCTGTGTTCACAGGGTCTGCGCCACCGACTGTCCCAGAACTTCCTACCAGCAGCACAGGCAACAGGCAGGCCCCTACACCCAGCCATGCCTCAAACACAAGTGTGAGGCACCACTACCCCAATCTGCCACTCTCGCCACTCGCAGCGCTTCGCAACATTGGCTCAGTCCTGCACTTCCTGTTCAGGCTGCCTGGGTCCGAGCCTCCTGCAGCTGGGGATTTGGCTCAGTGGTGGAATGTTTGCCTAGTAAGCTGGAAGCCCTGGGATGGGTCCTCCGCACCAAAAAATAATTATTATTATTATTATTATAATTAATAATGATAATAAATTAAAAATAAACCTCCCTTAAAAAACAATTCAAGGGCCAGCCAGATAGCTCAGCGGACTAAAGCCCCTGCTTAGGCTGAGCACAGCAGCTGAGGTTTGATCCCTGCAATGCCCAGTCCCTGGGGCACTGAGACAGTGACTCAGACTGGGCATGGTAGCAGCGGCACACCTGTAACCCCAGCCCTTGGGAGGCTGGAAACAGAAGGATCACTATGAGTCTGATCTACACAGTAGATGTACACCCTGTACACCCTGTACTAAATACAGAAAAAAAAAATAATCAGAAAATACAGTAAATTCAAAAAAGACTGAAAACAAAGTGACTGTATGCTCAGGTCCCTCATTTGTCACAGCCTAGCACCTCGGCCTCCAGGCTCAATCCTGTTTTTCCAGCTACAGACTTCACTTGAACTGGCAGCCTATTTCTCTACCTCACAGTTTGTCAGAGGAAAACGCCCTTCCTGCCTCCAGGGGGCCTGAGCTCCACCCAGCCTAGGGCGACTCTGACCCATGCAGATCCCACCCAGGCTGACCCAGGCTCTCAGAGAGCTGAGGGTGGGGGTGAGTGTCCACACTGAAGCCTCAGTTTCTGTCTGAGATTAGGTGAGGGGCTTTCGGGTTAGCTCATTGGTGCGTGTAATCCCTGTCAGGCACAAGGGATGGGGGTTCGATCCCCACCTCACCCCAACCATGAAAGCAGCCTGAGCCAGCCAAAAAAACCCTTCTCTGAGAACAGGTGGGGAGGCGGCCATCGACTGTGGCTCCCTCAGCGGGAGGATGATCATCTGCACAGCCTTAGGTGTGTTCAGATGGAAGCACTCTCTACCATTCGGGTGGACGGCCGCGTACACCACCGAGGTCCCCTCCACGGAAAGCCTTGCCCCAGCATGGCATCCACGTCCGTTTCCTCTTTAGTCCTGGCTCCCTTCACCATCACAATAGTCAAGACTTCTGGGCGAACCCCCAGGGAAGAGCCTTGGTCTTCGTCTTGGCAGCATGCGGCCAGCCACCTTGTGTAGCCCGTAGCTTGCACAGGATGGAGTACGTTTTCATGCATGAATAAATGAAAAGTGTGTGATGACTCACTGGAGGAGGCAACTCTCCCGGTGTAGGTGACTTCCAGACTTTGGCAAAACGGCATTTCTGGGTGTGTCTGTGAAGGCGGCTCCCAGAGAGATTAGCATTTGTGTGGAAGAACACCAGCCTCTTCCGGGTGAATGGGCAACCCCGAGTCCACTAAGACCCAGATAAAAAGAAATAGACCTACAGAGGACAACTGCGCTCTCTCATAAGCAGAACATTCCTCTTCGGCCTTGGTGCCCCATGCTCAGGCCTTTGAGCACAGGCTGAAGGCCATCCCCAGCTTTCCTTGTTCTCCAGCTCACAGAGGACATTTCATCAAGCCGGGGGCAGTGGTGCACTCCTGGAATCCCCGCACTTGGGAGGCGAAGGCCGGATTGTGGCGAGGTCGAGACCAGCCCGAACTGCAAACTGAGCTCAAGGCCAGCCTGAACTGCATAGGGAGACCCTGTCTCAAAAAGACAGAAAAAGGAGAATGAGGATGTACAGGAATGAAATTCCCAACCTGAAAGGTACCTAGGAGGAGTGCATGTTCTCTAAAACTGAAGAATGAATTTTAGGAACAAACAGAGGTTAAGAGCAGAGCACTGGGGGAAAGAAAGCTTCTGTCCAAGAGAGGAACGGAAGGGGGACCTGAGCGCATTGCCCAGGAAGCTGTCTCTTGCAGGTATGTTTTGTAGAGTAAAACCATGCAGGTCTAAGGTGGAGAAAATGGGAGCTCGCTTAGGTGGGCATGAGGTGGGACAAAGCCATGGTCCACCAATGATATTACAAGCACCGCCACTCAGGCAAAATTAAATCCAAAGCCAAAGGGAGAAGCAAGTCAGGTAGCAAGGGGGCATGAATAGAGAACAGGAATTTACCCGATAGCCAGTAGCGGCTGGATTAGTGGCTCTTCCTGGCTTCCTTAAGTGATGTTCAAGCCCAGATGCTTACCTTTAGGGAAGTCAACATTTGTTCGATCTTTGGTCTTTAAGTCTGGCCCACGGCGGGAGCATCCATCTGGCTCACAGTTGCAGGGTATCTTGTCTTCCGTGCTATCTCCTTGAGGAGTTGGCCTTGTCTGACTGCCTGTAACATTTCTAACTAATGCCGCTGCCTACAACAGTTGGAAGAGAAAAAGGAGAAGACATTGCCTGGTATGCTTTCGTCTCTAGTCATGTAAGCCAGTCCTTGTAATAATTTAGACAGATAGGTAAATAGAGTTCTATTGTTCTGGAGAACACTGATTAATATAAGCTTTTTTATAATAATGTCAGGATTAGGCTTCAATAAGAAAAAAAGATAAAAGAAGACAAAAGAAAAAGAAAATGGATAGAAGAAAAATAGTACAGGTAAATTTTAAAGACATTGTCTCCAAAACCCTGACGCTTTTCACATCTTTCACTAAATGAAGCTAAGCCTTTATGATTCACTTTTATTAGGAAAAGTCCTAAATTAAGCACACACTGGTAAAGCTGAATCAAATCCCTTTGACCTGCTTTCAGAGGCTTTTGTTTTTTGTTTGTTGTTGTTGGTTTGTTTGATGGTACTGGGCATTGAACCCAGGGATTTTGCACTGAGCTACATACCCAGTCCTTCTTCATTTTTCTTATTTTAAGACAGGATCTAAGTTGCCCAGGCTGGACTGCAACTTCTGGCCCTACAACTGCAGCCTCCCCAAGTGCAAGGACTAGGTTGTGTGCTGCCGCTCCCAGGCCTGATCTCAGGTTTATCTACACAAGGAGCGCAGTGCAAGCGTAGTTACTAGCAACGGTGATCGTCAGGCGTCACAGTTAGGAGTCTCCTGAGGCTGAGAGTGTAGCTGGGGTAGCCCTGGGTCAAGCCTCGGCACCACACACGCACTCACACACAGAGCAAGCTGCTAGCTAGTGATGTTGGGTGAACAACAGCAGCCAGCCACCACAGCGGAACAACAAAGCCTTGGGCCTCCTTGGGGGATAGCTATACACCAGAGGCAGGAAGTCACGTCTGCAAATTAAATAGATTTTTTTGAAATCCACTCCACATGTTTACTTCTCTTACTATCCTGCCTAAAAGCTGAGTGTAGGGCCGGCAGTATAGCTCAGTGGATGTAGCGCTTGCTTAGAGGAAGCGCAGGGGCCAGGTCTCGGTTCCTGGCCCCTCGTGCTGTGCCAAAAGCTGGGGAGACTGAGCGTGGTGGCACGCGTCTGTAATCCCAGCCCTTGGGAGGTACAAACAGGAGGATCACTATGACTCAGTAGTGAGACCCTTAAAAAAAAGAAAAGAAAAGATGGAAATGAACATAAAAAATAATAATAATAATAATAATAATAATAAACTGGGGCCAGGGAAATAGCTCAGTAGAACAAGCAGTTGTCTGGCAAGCACAAGGGCTTGAGTTCAATCCCCGGTCCTGGAAAAAAATAAAAATAAAAATAATAATAATAATAATAATAATAATAATAATAATAATAATAAACTAAAAGCTAAGTGTACACTGGTGCTTTATCAACTTCCTCAAAGCCTTGAGGGATCATTTAAAGCTTAGCAGCCCAAGACCCACTTGATACGAGTAGGTCCTTATTTCATAAATTAATAGAGAACAAGGTGTGATAGGGTCATGTATTTCAGGAACTTGAGAAATATTTATGAAAATATTTTGTTTTTCTGTTCTGCTCAATGAATTTGAAAATATGATGTATGTTTAATTGCAGGGAATGTTGCATTTTTATTTATTTATTCAGTGGTGCGGTGGACCAGATCTAGGGCTTGTGTCTACTAACAAGAGCTCTACAGAGTGAGGTGTGTGTGTGTGTGTGTGTGTGTGTGTGTGTGTGTGTGTGTGTGTGTGTGTTACTGGGGTTTAAACCAGGGTCTCGGGCATATTAGGTAAGTCTATTAGCCCCAAACTACATGCCCAGCCCTTGTTATTTTATATATTTAAATGTATTTATTTACTGGTAACACTGGGCTTCGAACCCAGGGACATGCTACCAGTAGGCTGCAACCCCAGGCATTTTCTTGCTCTTTGAATCAGAGCTTTGCCACACTGCCTTGGCTGTCCTGTAACTCAGAGCCTCCTGATGTCACACATCCAATGTGCCAAGTTCCTGGTCCAACAACATGGAGGAGGGAAGTCGCAAACCAAAGCAGAAGTTAGGAAAGTCTTACCGGAGATAAGGAGAGAAGAGTGGCTCCTGGAATTCCAGGAGAGGTCCTGGATAGAGTGGCCACCGTGACCCAGTGTGGTAGCACATGCCTGGAATCCCAATGCTGGGGTGGGGGCTGCATCAGGGGTAATTTAGGTAACGAAGTCACCATGTGGGTACAATGTGCAATAAATTGCCATCAACCTACAGGATTGCAAGTATGGTTGCTAAGCTAATGTTGATCCAGTAGGGAAACAAGTCACCTCACAAGGGCACTGGGAAAGAGCAAAGGCATTTTGGGAAGAGATGGATGCCGATTCTCTCCTCATCCACCTGGGAGGCTGATGCCTACCTAGACTTCCTGGACCTGATAGTGCCAGTTACAATATAACCCCCAGTTACTGTGTTTCCCTTAGGGAGGCCTGTAGGCCAGGCCACTGCGTCTTTATCTTGAGGCCTGGTCTCCAGCCACAGTTCTGATGTCTTTGCTCTCTCTGTGACTTCCTTGAGAGCCTAGCCCTTCTCTGGGTGCACATTAATTTCTGTCTGACTCACCTCCCTGTAATCCTCCTGCCTCAGCATCGAGAGACGATGGGATTCCAGCTGTACACCACCATGTGCAGTCTGCACAGGTCTTTGTTTTATTATTATCCATCCAGCATAGCAGAAAAGTTAACTTAGGCTGCACTCCGCCATAACTGAAAGCACAATTGACCCAGAATACCACAGACCCAGGGCAAGGGACCAGCAGCGACTGCTTTTGCCATGGGCAGGCTGGGGCTCTCCAAAGTGGACTTCACGAGCGGGTGGCTATGCAAGTCCTCAATCCACTGACACCTGCTACGCAGAGGCATGTGGCCTGGTAACTTATACCAGCTTCCTAGCCTTTCATAAATCCTTACTGCACAGATATTTTTAAATTCACTTTTTCATACTTTTGCTTGGTGGTTTCCCTTCTTTGAGTTCTATTTTGGTTCCATTTTTCCTGAACATTAGTCTCCTACAGCCACAGAGCAAGCATTTAATTACAAGAAAATAAGACTGCATGTGCAACAGAAAAGACACCCGTCTTTTCTCAGTTGATCTGTGTTGCTTCCATGGAAACCAGTAAACTCACAGAGACAAATAAACCACTGCACCTAGAAATAAGAGCCGCTTTTTCAGGGTCCTTCCCCTGGCTTCATCACTTTAAATGCCTCTGTGGAGCAAAGTTAAAGTTGCTCTTTCTCATTTACTTTTTTTTTTTTTTTTTTTTTTTTTTTTTTTTTTTTTTTTTTTTTTTTTTTTTT
>PVJA010024354.1:0-31945 GCA_004027025.1 Myocastor coypus
GGGAGAGTGCAGAGGGGAGAGGGGGAGGGGAAGGGGGAGGGGAGGGAGGGAGGAAGAGGGAGAGTGGGGGAGAGAGACATAGAGAGCGGGAGAGGGAGAGGGAGGGGGAAGGAGGGAGGGGGAAAGAGGGAGAGGGAGGGAGGGAGAAACCACCCAGTTCCCAGAATGAATGCTCCTATGGGTCCCATGCAGCAGAGCTAACAGCCCCATGACACAGGGACCCTTCCCAGAGCTCAGTTCCAAACTGCATGCCGTCATGTGTAGGTGGAGATACATAGGGAAGTCTGACTATGGGGAAGTGGGTGAAGCAAAGAGGAATGAAAGTGGATCTGCCTTGAGGGTTCTGGGGAAAAAGTAGATTTTTCATCTCCCCTCATCAGCCTTTGAAGAAGGTTATTTGAGCCCATTTTGCAGTGTCAGGAATAGGAACTTAGAGAAGTAGTATCCTGCCACTGTTGGATCCTCCCTCTGATGGCAGTGTGCACCATGAGATGCAGGCCAACAGACAGGGAGGGCCTGCACAGCTACCCTTCCTCAGCCCTAGTTCTAGATTGAGTCCTAGGAATTATCTTTTCAAATGTGGACACACACACGAGTCTCCAGAGCTTCTGAGATGCTGAATACATACAGTGGTTTCCTCCTTTCTGTCCAAACGTGGTTGCCATCAGCGTGATCAACGAGAGCCACAGAGGGACAAAGATAGGAATACAAGAGAAAGCATTGTGGCCATCCAGTTTGTGAACCAGTAGAATCTGGGGAAAAAGACAGAGTAAGGGTCTTGTGGATGCGACATTTGCAAATGTGGAAGTGGCCGCGTAGGTCGCCCTTTGCATTAGATCTCAGAGGAGGGCAAGTCACCACAGGACAGGATGGAAAAGTTCCCATCCTCATGGGATGGAGCCAGGTGAGATTTATGAGGAACACCTCATGCTGTTCTAAGGTATCCAGTGTCCATTCTCCAATTCTCTACACAACTAGTATACAACACTAGAGTATTGGGGGCCCCTCTTAGAAAGGTGACAATCACCTCATGTAGCTAGCATGGATGAAGAGCACACTGCTGTCGGTCACGACCTTATGCAGCCCCCGGGGTAAAGAAAGGATGTCCTCTGTCTCTGCCCTCCTCTCTCTTCCTCAGGGCTCTCTGTAATGTACAGTGCCCCCATGCTGCCTAGCAAGGGATTCAGGATACTTTCACAGAACACTGGGCCGGGGGAAAAATAGGTTTCCCGCAGAGAACTTACCTCAAAAGTTAGCAGCGGCACCACGATGGTCATCCAGCTCAGTGCCATGGTGATGTGAGTCCGTCGCTGCTCCGCGATCACATCCATAGAGCGCAGGAACAGGACGGACCACACAATGTAATAGAGGACCACCAGGCACAGGAAGGACATCAGGATCCACAGGGGGACACACACCACCTGCAGGGAGGAGCAGAGCAGAAGTGCCCTGGAGATGCCAGCCCAGCCACTGCCTGGTGGGGGCTGTCCAGGAAAGCCTGGTGAAGGACAGTCCTAGCATACACAGGGCCACCAGGAGGACAGCGCAGCACAGGCAATGTGCAGCAGGTTCAGCTCAGGGTGCACTCCCGGGGCCTACCCTGTCAGTAGCCCTTTCTCCTTTCAAGTGAGCACCACGCCCTAGCCGTGGCTGTTTCCTGGGGTCCTCTTCATGCGCAGACACTTGCATTCTCAGTTCATCACAGACATTCCTACTCACTCACACAGGCTCTGTCGACCATTGCCACTGTCACTGGTGCTGGCACCTCCTAAGTGTGTGGCTGTGAACCACAGGGAGTTCATCTCACTCGCAACACCAGGGGAGCCTGCGGGCCAACACCTGCCAGCCTCCCTATAATCTTTTCTCCCTGATGCCCTGTACCCTGGCACTCTTTCATCCTGGTCCCTTTGCCTTTTTTGTAATCATGCAGTACAGTGGACAGCTCTAGGTGTACAGCTCTGTGAGGTCTACTGTGTGTACACTCACATAGCTACAGTGGCATAAAGAAAGATTTTATCGCCTTGTGAAATTGCTTTGTGCTGTCCATTACCTGTCATACCACCATGCCACCATAAGCCCCCCCCCCCCGACCATGGATCTGTTCTGTCTGTGTCCTTGCATCCTTAGAAGAAGGTAGCCCTGGTGGAATGAGACAGACAGTAATTCTGTCTCTGCAGTCTTTCTACGGGCTCACAGGTTGCTCCCTCTTAGTGTCTGTGGCATTCCATCCTCCCAATGAGTAGTGTGTTTATGTCACCACTCACTGAGGTCCATTTCCAGCTTGCAGGTACCAGAGTCAAGGTGACTACAATTTCCATTTGGCTTTTTAAAAAATTTTGTATGTATATATGTATGTATGTATGTATGTATGTATGTATGTATGTATTTGGTACAGAGTCTCGCTACCCAGCTCAGATTCACAGAGATCTTCCTGTCTCAGCCTCCCAGCCCTTGGATTATAGGCATGGGTGACCACACCTGATGTTGGTGGCCAGCTCAACATGTTTAGGGGTGGGGCTGGCATGCATGTCGTGCTGGGGATCAAACTTGGGTCTTCGTGCTTTCTACGCAGGTACTTAGACTGCTAAGTATTTCCCCTGCTCACTTTGTAGCTTGGGCTGTTCTCAAACGTGCAATGATCCTCCCAGACTCCCAGATGCTGGGATTACAGGCATGTGCCACCACAACCAGCGGCATTTTCAAATCTACATGAGGTACCTGGGGCAGGGCTAATGTGTTGCATGTTATGTGCATGTTTAAGTATAAGAAATCACTGATTGTTTTTACCAGACAGTCTACGTGATTCTGCATCCCAGTTTCTCTGCACCCTCCTCACTCTTGTAATTTTCAGTGTGTTCTTCATTTGTTTGTTTTATTTTTTTGCCATTCTGAAAATGACAAAGCAGAACCACACCATATATCTATTTGTCTTTCCCTGATAGGTGATATTGTTAAGCATCTTTTCTCCTGCATGTGTAGATCATGTTTGTGAACTATCATTTGCCAATTTTTAAATTTGGCATGCTTTCTCATTTTATATTAAGAATTCTTTAGGCTAGTGTTATGGTTTGTATACAGGTATCCCCCCAAAGCCTCATGCAGTCATGAGGCGGCTTCTGGAATTTGTAATTGATTATTGTGCAAATGGGTGCTGCCCCCCCTCTGGGGGAGGTGATTTGTATTTTGGTGTAAGGAAGAAGAGATGTTAGCTGCTTGAGCTGCTGCTAGCTCTCTCACTGTGCTCTTGCTCTTACCAGTTGCCATGAAACACTGCCCTCTGCCATGTGCCCCTCTGCCTGGGAGCCAGCTGAATATGGACTGAAACCTCCAGTAAGTATGAGCTAAATAAACCTTTCCTTCCCTCATTTTGAGTGTCAGGTGTTTGCACCAGCAATAAGAGAAGAGTATCTAAGACAGCTGGGCATGGTGGCACATTCTTGTGATTCCAAGTCTCTTGGAATATGAGGCCACAAGATCAAATTCAAGTTGAGTCTCAGCAACTTAGGGACTTAGGGAGACTCTCAAGTAAGTAAATAAGGGGCTGAGGAGATTGCTCAGTAGAATAAGCTCTTGCCTAGCAAACGCAGGGTCCTGAGTTCAATCCCTGGTACCACACAAAAAAAGTAAGTAGGTACATAAATAAACAAACAAACAAACAAATAAACAAAGAAATAGCTGGGGATGTGGTTCAATTTGGTGACCCTTTGGTTCAATTCCAAGATCTGTAAAAACAAATACCTACCAGAACAACACAAAATAACCAATTCTTTGTATATTTTCAGTAGAGGTCCAAGATTTGCTACGTACTTTAAATTTTCTTCTACTTTGTGTTTTTTCTTTCATTTGATTTTAATTTTAGTACATGTGAATTTATGATTTCTTCCTTTACTGGGCCATATGATTGCTGCCATTTCTAAGAACTCTTCATTGAATCATGAGGCCCCAAAATTTTGCCCATGATTTCTTCTAACAGTTTCACAGTTTTGCATTTTAGTTTCTGATGTTTCACTTGAGTAGCTATATGAACATGATTTTTAACTCTCCTGAAACTCATTTGTAAATGTTGATTGTACATCTGGCTAAAATGTCTACACATTATTTGTCTCTCTCCTTTAAAGGGCATCTGTGATGGGATTCATTTATTGGAGCCCCTTTCAGGGGTGGCTTGAGGGTCACGTTCATAGCCTCTTCTGCTCTGTCTTGCTCACTGTGGGCACTATGCAAATACCCCACTCATTCACTGGGGATCTGCACAGGATCATGGACAAGAAAACACTGCTCACTGTAGAAAACATCTGAAATTCCTAATCATTTTTTCCTTACTGTACTTATAAAGATTGGTTCTGTCCTGATGAATTTTTTTCTGTGTTACAACAGGAGTTTTGAGCCCATTACCATCTCTAGATATGGTATCCTAAAGATGTACGATGGGGATCTAAACAATATTTCTTTTTTGTTGTTGTTGTTGTTGTTTTTTTTTGCTTTTTGAGACAGGGTCTCACTGTGCAGTTCAGGCTAGCTTTGAGCTCACTTTTGTGGCCCAGGCTGGTCTCGAACTCACAACGATCCTCCTGCCTCAGCCTCCCAAGTGCTGGGATTACAGGCGTGAGCCACCACGCCTGGCCTAAACAATATTTGTGATTAAGAATATTTTCTTAAACACTCTGGCCATGAGTGATAAATCTCATCTCTAAGTTTGGCATTGTAGCCCCTGATTTTCTTCCTTCCCCACAAAGAAAAATTTTCATCTTTTAAAGAAGTAAATTTATGGGCTGGCCAAATAGCTGAGTGGATTAAAGCACTTACAAGCAGGCACAGGGGCCAGGGGTTTGAGCCCCAGGCCTACAGTGCCAGCTCCACATCCAGGCATGAGCTGAGATGGCTACTGAGACTGGGCACGGTGGCATGTGCCCATAATCCTAGCTCTTGGGAGGCTATAAACAGGTGGATCACTATGAGTCCAATCTAGGAGTGAGACCCTGAACACCCTATAGACCCTTCCCTAAAATATATAAACTCTATTTAATACAGGGAATGTCTTATGTGCAAAAGTACACATAAATCACTAAGGAAAACAGAAACAAAAATACTGGCATGACATGTCTCACAAGCAGTATACTTCTTCTTTCTGTACTCTCAATTTCATCTATGCATTTACTAAATATTGTTTTCTTTCATTTGCAGCTTTTTGCAAATTATACATCTTTCCCTCTTTCCCCTTCTGCATTCACAGTCAATTTTAAGCAAATATCTATTAGCTAAAGTCATAGTTTAGAAACATGACATATGATGACATATCAAGCAAGAGTTTAAATTGGTACAGGTACTTTGATAAGCAAATCACCACAAGTGTATGCATTTAAGAAATCTCAGAAAGATCTGATCCTTTAGATAAGTAATACTAGTTCTGGATTCTTCCCTAAGAGAATAATAGAAAAATCACACAAGAATAATTATGCATAAAAATATGCAATGCACATTGAAGGGGAGGAAACACTAATGTTTATAGCATATAACTGACAACAAATAATGTACCTTTTTAAAATAGCTATTAGAGAGGAATTTGAAGGTTCTCAACCCAAAGAAAATCATAAGGCAACAGATGCATCAGTTATCGATAGGATTCCTACACAATACATATGTATTGGAATGTCACATGATAGCCCATAAATATTTGTTATTACTATGTGTCAAAAGTATAGACTCTTTTTTTTTTATTATAGTGGCTCAGACTGCCATGGGGGTAGGGGTGGCGCATGATGTGGTGCTGGGAATCAAACCATGGTCCCTGCAGTTGCCTAAGATTTCCTAAGCAGGCGCTTCAAAGCACTGAACCATCTCGTCAGCCCCAAAATATAAACTCTTAAATATGTATCACGTTTTAATATTGTAAATAGCCAGGTGTGTGTGCATATAATCTGTGTACTCTAGAAGCTGAGGAAGGAGGATCACCATGAGTTCAAGGCACATAAGTGAGTTCAAGGTCAGCCTGGGCTACATAGTAAGACTGTTTCAAAAAAATTTTTTTATTGCAACAGTGGCAATAACTGAAATATTCATGCATAAGGGCACAGCTTGATAATTTCAAGTAAAGAACACATCAAAAATATCTTCACATTTTATATTCTAATTTAAAAAGGACACAAAATTTTACACCTGATATTATCCCAACTACTTATATAAGACACTAACCATGTTATCTCTCAGAATGGGAATATAGGTGATTATTGGTCTACTGCATATACCTCTTTGTGTTTTCCAAGTTTCCTTTAATGTACATGAATTACTTTTATAATAAAAGAAAGTTGATTTGAGTTACATACAAGCCAGGGCCAGTGGATGATCTTGTCCAGTCTTAAGGCAATGAATATAAACTGGAGAATGTTGACAGAACACAGGATTTCCAACTAAAAATGAAGAGGAGAATCAATTAAATAAAGTCAAAGTTGTATTCAGTACCACAGTTATTTGTTTAATGCATTCAAAAGCAATGCAAATCACAATACAGTCCAGCTTTTACTATATTATTGTGGAAATTACAGATTTTCAGCCCCGGATGAGGACAGCTGCACTGTGCTAAGGAGGAAAGGGCCATCACCTCCTGTCTCATCCCTCTGTGGGTGGCTGCCCTGCCCTTTCTGTAGCTGGAAGCCCTACTGCGGCTAGGCCAGTGATGGAAGGCCCTGTTCAGGTGATCTGTGAAAAGAGACAGGTGGCAGTGGCCATCTTCTAAGCTTGCTCCCTGCCCCTACCAAATATCATTTACTTGTAACCACTGTACCTTTACTTCCTTTTCCTCATACCTAGCTCTCAGCTCCACACCCTCCCACTTCCTTTGTGGCTCCTTGAAGGCTCAGTCACATCAAGCCCTCAATCTGAGATTCTCTACAGCATTTTTAACCCCACCGGTACCACTGACCTTTCTGAGCAACAAACAAGTGATCTATTTCTCATTAAAAGCAAAAATCCCAAATCCAAATAAGCCCATGAGCCCCTAATAACTTATCTCCCTTTGCAAACTTCCCCCATGAGATATGGCTTCTACCAGCATGACCACCCCACTAGGAAACAGCTTTCATTGGTGTGAGGAGGCAGCAGAACACTTGTATCCTCCTGGACATCTCTGAAGCATGTGCCATGGTAGATCCCCTTTCTGGGTTTCAAGGATCCCACTATACAGTTTTGGTGTCCTCTGAATGCTCTGATGATTACTTCCTGAGCTCCTTTCCCATTCCTTAAATAGTGATACTCCTTTTTTTTTTTTTTTTTTTGGCAGGACTAGGGTTCAAACTCACAACCTGCTTGCCAGGCAGGCACTTGTGCCATGGAGCTATCGCCCCAGCCCCCAAATACTGATACTGCTTACACGTCCCAAATCTGTCTTCTCACCACACTAGAGAAATGCCAAGATGGGCATGATGGTACACACCTGTCATCCCAGCACTTGGGAGGCTGAGACAGAAGGATCACTGTGAGCTCAAAACCAGCCTGGGCTACAAAGAGAGCCCGAAGCCAGCCTGAGTTATATAATGAGACCCTGTCCCAAAAAGACAAAGTGCCCACAGTAATACATACTGTTCTACTCCCTCTCTAACCCACCTCATCATGGCCTACCATGTCACGCAGTGCTCAGTTCTTCAATCTGTCCCCAGGCTGCTGTACGATAGCTTGGCTGTGCTGGTACCAGCTGGCTTTTCCAGAAGCATCCTGAATGAAGCCTGCCCCAAGTGAGCCCATTATTCCCTGCTCTGCTCCTTTCCTTCACTGTAAGCCACCACAGCACCCTAAGTTCCCAGGCAGTGAAGCCAGGAAGCACTCTCTGTGGACTCTCCCATAGTCTCATGTGCAGTCACTGCATCCTGTCCACTTCCCCATCCCAATTTCTCGTGACCCCTCGCCCATTCTGTCCCCATCACAGCTGCTAGGCAGGCCTTTCATGTCTGACACTGACAGCTACTCCCACAGACCCCTGACTAGCTTTGCTGCTTCCAGCCTGCATGCCTCTCTGTACCCAAAGCTCCCAGGAGACTCTTCTCTCTGTGACCATCCATCCTTGTCCCTGTCTAATAAACAAAATTCTGTGACCCGTCTAGAGCATTTTTAAAGTTCTCAGTCCAGCAGCTACACAATGACTCAGTAACTCCTCTACGGACTTCTGGGCCAAAACAAATACATAATAGCTCCACTGATTTAAGGAATTAGGTCTAACCTTAGTATTCCCATACTGAGCCAATTGAGGATATGAGTCATTACGTCAAAAGAAGAATATTATTTCACACCGTGTGATGGTGCACGCCTGTAACACCAGCCCTCTAGGAGGCTGAGTCAAAAGGACTAAATGAGTACAAGTTCAGGCCAAACCTGAGGGACTTAGCTAAACCTGTGTGGAAATAAGAAATACTAACAATAAAAAACAGCAAAAGAAACAGGGATGTAGCTCAGGGTGAAGGTGGTGGGTTCAACCTACAGCACTGCAAAATGAAGTATCATACTTTAAGAACCATAACTAATTCTTAATGAGATATGCATGCCACATTGTGCATCCCTAATCCTGGAGTTAGATATGATACTTCCATTCTCATCAGCTGGTTTTCACCTGCATTTTACCACTGCTAGTTTCCGTCGTAACAACTGCTGCAAACTCAGCTTCTTAGAAGATATGGCAGCACTGAAGGAAATGAGATATAAGCCTAATGATATAACTGTAGAATATCTTGAGCTAGTAGTTTGAATGGCAATGCAACGGATGTCACATACCAGTGTTTTCTTCCAAATGCCCACTGTTTTTGGTGTTCTGTGAGGTCAGTCAGTGTACATGTTGTGAATGGACTCTGTTCACTTCCACTCCTGTGTGGAAGTTCTCCTCTCGCAATGCCCATATGGCTCCCCTACCTCTGCTCCAGTCACCTCTGAGCATCCCCGCAGTGCATGCAGTGGACGAGTTTTTCTTATCACTATGCCTGGGTGCACCTGAAACTCGCCATGTTCTTCTGTTGCAACACAGAGCCCCCAGCAGATCCTGGGTCCTCTGTATAGCTTTTTTTTGATGGTCTACCTCCAGCTGCTCTCCTCCTGCTATACACTCTTCGTTCAGGAACCAAAAGCCTATAGGGGTCCTGTTCTCATCATTTATTTCTCGCCGTGAATGTGTGAGCCTTACTTTCTGCAACTCTTGCCTGATATGCTCTGATCTCTGGTGTACTCTTCTGCTTGCCAAGAAACAAAGTTCCACATTTTCATAGGTTTTTACAACTACCTCCTTCACCTCTTGCTAAAAGCTTTTAAATAACTCTCTGGGGGCTCCTCAACCTGGCAATGCTGCTCCTGGGGACAAGAGGGTCCAAGAAATATATAGGAATACTTTCACATAGCAAAGAGGCCGGAAGACAGCACTACCATGAGTACCTAAGGCAAAAGGAGTCAGGGGCATGCATCTTGTGAAGGATGCGACACTTGTTCAACCAAAAGTTTCCCATCTGGAACGCCAATTACACACCTTCCTCTTGCACTGGGAAACAGCACAGCAAGTGGGACCTCTTAGAATGTTTTGATGTCCAGGATTTCTGTTTAGTGCAATTGTGTCACGATTTTTTTAAAGGTTGGTTTTACTCCATTTGCTCAAGTAGTAGGAACGACATACTAGGCAACAGAGGACAAGGGGAGAAAGGTACAGATGACCAGGACAAATGGTGGCTGTAATCAAGAGAGACAACAAAGTCAGGGAAAGCTGGAGTTTGTAGGTAGGAAAGAAATGAGAGTGGTAATAGGAATTTAGGAGGCGATAGCAGGCTGGAGTTCAGGGAGAACACTCCAAACAGGAAGCACAGTGAGGAGTGGTGTTCCTGCAATCAGGATGCTAAGAGCTTACAGTCACCTGTAAGGAGTGGGGGCGTGGGAATTCAGCCACCAAGCTGAAGATGGAAGGGGCCAGAGGGGCAGAGGACCAGATGTGGGGACAATGCCAGTTGGGTCAACAAATGCTCAACTGTGGCAGGTGCTTCAGAGCATTCAATTGTCTGGAAAAATGAATACTACAAAGGGCCCTGTGGACTTGGCCTGGGACACTCACATTAGGTGCCCAGGGGCCTAGCCCAGGCAGATACCCACCAGGAAGCGATCAGTGGTTCCTGCGTAGCCTATTCTGAGGAGATGGTCTGTGAATGGGAGGAGAAAGGAGAAAGCACAATAGCAGAGCAAAGGCTTCAGAGAGGCCCGTGCTGCTGCGGCCTGCTTTTCACTCTGATAGGAGGTACAACAGAGTTGCTGTGCCAAGGGCAGGTATGTTCTAAAGAGAATGCCCAGCGGATAAGCGTGTGGAGAGCAAGGTCACAGAGCAGGCAGGTCCTTAAGCAGCTGTAAATGCGCTGGCATCCTGCAGGCCCTGTGCATAGATAGATCATACCAGGCTGCTCACAGACCTGGAGGAACATTTCAGTGCTGCTCTCCCTCACTTCCATTACTGCTCCCCAAGAAGCCCTGAGAGGCAATTGCTTCCCAGCTGTACATCTCAGGCAATTTTAATACCACAGATATTTTCTAGGTAATATACTACATGCATGTCTGTGCCTTATTCACAAAATAAGTGAGATTTTCCCCACTCTAACATTGAAATCCATGTTCAGTCGTTAGGGGCCCAGGTGCTATGGCCTTGTTATCACAGAGTCTGGCTGAAGATGAAGACACATAAACCATGGCAGCTGGGTCCTCAAGTCACAAGGCTTTCTTCAGCAGCCACTACCGAGCAACAAGAGGGGAGCAGAGGACCAGAGAAGTTGCTGGGCTGCTGACTGCAGGGAACCTGAAAGTAGCCAGCGAGAGCAAGTCTCCCTACTATCAGCTGCACCGATGCCGTAGCTTCCTAGCCAGGTCAGAGTGCAGGCCCCACGCGAAGCCCTTGCTGGTGCCCTGCGTCCTGCTACCTCAGGGTCCCACAGAGCCTTGTTCCATCACTGTCTCCCTCTGGATGATGAACGAACCTACACCTGGGGTCCAGGCTCAGGCTTTGGCTGCTATGTTCCCTTCCAAGAGTAGTCTTCTTCTACTATTCTTTCTTTTGTGGTTTATTTCTTTATTAGTGCTGGACACTGAACTCACAGGCTTGCACATGGTAGGTATGCACTGTACCACTAAGGTATATTGTCATCTGTATGTATGTATGTATGTATTTATTTATTTATTTATTGTTTAGAACTGGGCTCTTGATTAGTTACTCAGGCTGGCCTTAAGGTCACAATTCTGTCTCAGCCTCTTGAATAGCTTGGAATATAGACAGAGGCCACGGTGGCTGGCTCCTTCCTAAAGTCTATCCAGAAGGGAAGTGGCCAGGGGAAAGCCACTACCGAGTGAAGAAAGATATTTTTCTTTCTTTATACCTCAGGGTCTAGAGTTAACAGTCTCTTCCTAACAAAGGACAAGACACTGATATTGGAAGAACCGTTTCAAAAATATCCTTAATTATATGTAATCTCACCTCTAGTGACCTGTCATGTCGAAAACCCCAGACACAAGCTGCAACAGACACCGGGGAAACAAAGAACAGCGGCATGAAGACCAGAAGCCAGAAATGGCTTCCTCTTTCAATCCTGTCACAGACCAGCACTTCGAACATCAACAAGAGCAAGTGGATGCCCACAGCAATTAACATGGCTTTGAACTCCACACATGTTTCTCCTTCTGCTCTGAAGAGGGACAGAAAAAGAAGAAAAAGACCCTCAGTTCAGAGTCACCATTCAAAGAAAGCAGCTCACTGCAAATATAAGTACCAATTGAAGTTGAAGTTTTAATTTGACTTATAAATTTGACAAAAAGAACCCAAATCTTCAATCTTCCAAGCAGCAAAGGCAAGAGATAAACATTATAACCAAATTTCATGTTTTGGCTATTTAAGGACACTCTCACCAGTAACAGCCACATGCATTACTTCCCACGATATGTTCATAAACACATTTGCTCATAACTTTAATTCAGTAAAAGGTACTTTACAGATTTTTTCACACTGCTTCTACCGTTAAAAACTGACAAATACTTCTTAAACTGAAAAATAACATTTACATCTCACGAGCCTCCTCTCTCACTTTTTTCAGCTAATTATGGCGGTACACACCTGTAATCCTGAGCACTCCTGAAGAACGAGGCAGGAATATTACAAGTTCTAGTGAAGCCTGGTCAATTTTTCAAGACCCTACCTCAAAACTTAAAAATAGAATAAAAGGGCTGGGGATGTAGCTCACTGTAAAGAACCTGGTTTTAATCTCTACTACTAAAATATAAAATTATTTCCTATAATACAGCAAAAATAACTGTAGCTTTATGAACCAATACAGGTTAGGTCCAAAAAGATATGTTAACTATTTGTTAGGTTATATTTTATAATGGAGATAAAAATATGAATATCTTAGTATTTTCCTGTGTATTCCATTAAGATGAATTAAAACCTATAGATGAATGACAAAGAGCAAAAGAATACTATTCTCAGAATCATTTCAATTAAGATATTTAAATGTCATGCAGGAACTTAACAGATTCACTATAAAAATTTATAAGGTCATAAATCAGGATGGCATTTTATAACTTGAAAATGCTACAATGTTCATTCAAAATGCCACCCAGATGACATTTCTAATATATATGTCTTATTGGTGATTAACACATCTGAGGTTGAGACAGAGAAAATGAAGAGAGGATATTCCCTAAGCTCCATTACCTAAGGTTAACTCTACAAGAGCACATTTGTACATTCTAAACATTTAAACACATACATATACTTTTTCTTTGCTTGAAAAATCTTAAGTAAACAGAGAACATGTTTAAATAACATCTAGATATCAAATAGCTGAAAATAAAATGTTAGTTAACTTTTTATTCTTTGAGGAACACACATCAGACAGCCGACAATACAAAGGAAAAGATGTATAGCCATGATGGCAATCAATCTTTCAAAAAAAAAATCTAAGAACTTTAAAATAGCTGCATAGCAAAAGCCCTCATCTACCAAGGCTATTCATGTACTATTTAAAAACTCCTAGCTACACATGTGATAAAGTCTTCAAAGTATCTAAATCTTGATTTCTTTTTAAACAATTTTTAAAAATTGCAGTGCCCCAGCTTCTACAGACATGCCACGTCTGGAGCTGTGTTACCTCCCTTCAGTCTCCCTCTTGCCTAAATCGTTCACTCTTTACTTGCTGGTGACCATTTAGAATAGTTTCCACTCACGAGCTACTCCTTCACACCTGTCCTTGACCCAGTTCCAACGTGGCTTACTTTTCACGTTGCTGAGGCAAACAATCTGACACTTAAAAGTTAAAGAAGGAAGGTTTATTTGGCTCACAGTTTGTAGAGATTTCACTTCACAATGAGCTGGCTCCAAGGCAAGGTGGTATGGCAGAGGCGCATCGCAGAAGAGACACAGCCGAAGGTGGGGAGACAGAAGGCAGCAAGCAGCAAGCTTCTCTCTCCCTTTTAACCTACTGAGGCTACAAACCTGGGTGGTGCTACCCACCTACAGGATGGGGCTTCTGCCATCAGTAAGCCCATTTGGCCACACTCAGAACTATGCCACTTCCAGTCAATGGACTGACTTACTACCTCACACCTTTAATCTCAGTATCACACACCCAAGATCCAGCCAGCTTTGAAAGCCCACCTGTGATAGCACATGGAGCTTTGAGGGGGGTACATCTAGACACAAGACACAACATTGTCTCTGTGAAAGAAAAGGGCAAAACTTGCGCAGAGGTTGGCAATGCCAGGCTGCACACATCCTTCTCCCAACTTTCTCATTCAGAATCTGGCTCTCAGCTTTCTTCACTGTGACACCCATCTGAGGGGCTCACGGTGTTGTGGCCACGTTGCTTCCTTGACATTACAGTAGTCCTAAAGCCTCAGTACTAGGAGATTAGGACAAGTGGGGCTTCATTCCAACAACAAACTAGAGAAAGTCAGATATGTCACAATCAAGGCTAGAATCCCTCCCAAGCACATGTGGTTTCATGCCTGTACTCTAGTATGACATAACAGCTAGGTGTTTTGGGGGGTATCTGTGATTATATAGGGATTTGGGGGCTGGCTAGTTACCTAAGCACCCGAATTACACTTTTTGCAGGAAAACATGTAACGTATCTTCTTTTTAAAAGCATTGATGACCTTTCAGTTTGTCTAGTCTATAGTTCCATAAAAGCCCAAACAACCTCATTTTAAAAAGAAGTGGTCCTTATTTTATCATGAGTGACAAAAACTAAATATTGCTCTCAAGAAAGACCAGGTTTTATAAAGCAGTATTACCGATATTGAGGATTTCGTGCCCAGACTCCAGTTCCAACCGATGCTCCGACAATGACCATTAACTTCCACAGCCATATGGGAGCAAAGACAGCCCAGTAATTCCATTGAATGATTCCATCCAGACGAAGGGCCAGCAGCACAGAGAATAGCAGCAGACAGGCATAGATGAGGAATTTACTAGGAGGAAAGTAAAATGATTAGGAAGATTCACTTTTATCCACAAGTGACTCTGAAATGGGGAGGAATAACAGCAATATTTTTCATAATGTAAGGAGCCACTAATACACCAACTGCTGACTGAAAACTTCTATATAGTAGGCATACTGTTCTCAGAAGATAAGCATAAAGAAATTAAACAAGTCCCCTGATTTCAAGAGCTTCCTAAGGAGGTAGTCCACAGAGCAGCAGACAATCACAGTCCAGGAGGCATGAGGCTGCACTGTGTTTTGCACAGGGTATGATGGGAGCACGAGGAAGTATGGATTCTGTCTGAGCACTGGAAGCAGAGAGGTAGTAACCACAGAACTGGCTTCTGAGGAAATTTGTTCAGAAGACAGGAAAGAAAATGAGATGAAATGCGAAAGCACTCTAGGTAGCGGGAGCTAGCGGAACAAGACAGAGCAAAAACAGCATGTTCACTTGATTCTCTTTGTAAGTGGTAACCATCTACACAATTCATATAGTATGCATATGTTAGTACATGTACCATACTTTCTGTGGATGAATAAATATGCATATGTGCATACACTCACGTCTCACATAAAAAGAAAAGTGCTGTAGAGGCTGTCCTAGAAATATTATTTAGAAATTATACAACTGAGGACTTCCACTTCCAGCCTTGATATAATAATCAGACTAAAATTCAAATTCCCACCTCACAAAAGGAACTGGATAGGGCCATCCAGATAGCTCAGCTGACTAAAGTACCTCCTTAGGCAGAGTGTAGCAGCTGAGGATCGATGTGTGGTGTGCTGTGCTGGCCCTTTCCCTGGTGCACGATGAGAAGGTGATTGAGACTGGTTGTGGCGGTGTGTGCCACTAATCCCAGTGCTTGGGAGGCTGTAAGCAGGAGAATCATTAAGAGTCCAATCTACAGAGTGAGATCCTGTAGACCCTGTACTAAATACATAAAATAAAAAAAAGAACTGTACAAAGCCAGGTATAGCAGCACACCACTGTAGTCCCAGCTATATGTGAGGCCAAGGCGGGAGGATCACTGTGAGTTCAAGGCCAGCTTGGGCAACACAGTGAGTTCAAGGCCAGCCTAAACAACATAACAAAACCCTATCTTTAAAAAAGAATGCTAATACTCTCTCAGTAGCTGATATTATACATAAAAATAACTAAAGATACAAAAATTTGTAACAACACACTATCAACTAGCTTAACTCAAGTGATATTGAGGAACACTTCTTCTGAACAGCAGAATACACATTTTTGTCAAGTGCACATGGAAAATTTGCCAAGAAAGACTGAATTTGGGGCCATAAAACAATTTAAGAAGCAATGAAATCATAAAAAGAAAAATCTATAAGCATAATGAAATTAAAGTTGCAATCAATACAGACATTGGAAAATTTCTCAAAATAGTTTAAAATTAAACATCACACTGCCAAATAAGTCATATATAAAAGAAAAAGCCATAAAGAAAATTAGGAAATATTTTGAACTGAATGACAGTGAAAATATAACAAAACTTATGAGATGCTGCTAAAGCAAGTGCTAAAGAGAAAGTCTAAGCCCACCTACTTACATTAGGAGAAAAAGCTCTCTGCATTAGCACAGCCACTATAGAAATCAGTGTGGAAGCATAAATATATTATCTCCCTAGTGTACGAACCTGAAAGAGTAAATAAAATCTGAAAGGTATAATAGATACAGTAATAGGGAAAGATACTGCTCAAAAGGAAAGAACGATTAGGATGAGGGAAAAAACATACGTGCACATACACAGAAGAGCTAGGGTGACGGCGCTACTAATTTTATTTGTTTACTGAAGGGAGCCATTGGTGCTTAAAATTTTTATTTTGAACAATTTTACATGCTTATATCTTGTAGCCCGAGCCAGTATGTTGAAGACAACAAAGGGTCAACATAACAACCACTGTTAAATTCCTATCATTTGGTTTCTTGAAAATCTGTATTTTCAATGCATGAAACACAGAGCTAGATTGGTGAGATGAGCTTTAGGAGGCTTAGATCAATAGCCTCCAACATTACAAGCTTCACTGGAGGTCCACTGCAATTGCAGAACATTTGACTGTGTATGCATCTGCTTCCTCTTAGTCCAAAGAGAAGTATTTTCTTTTCCTTTTTTTTTCTAGGCAACATCAATAGGGAGGTGGGTCAGGCCCGCACACTGTACTCTGTAGAATGATTGTGAGGACAATAAACAACATGTCAACTTTCAAAAAAAGAAAGGGGAAAAGGAAAAAAAAAGTAATGTTGATTGAATGTATGACTGTTTAATTGTTTGATCAATCTTATATACCTATATGCATTAATCTAAACTGATCTGATGATGAAAATATGTAATATAACCATTCTTAAATTTATACAATAAAAATATTAAAATTGACAATCTGTATTTTCTTTTCTTTTTTCTTTTTTTTGTCTTTTTGAGACAGGGTCTTGTTGTGCAGTTCAGGCTGACCTTGAGCTCACTTTTGTAGCCCAGGCTGGTCTCACACCAATCCTCCTGCCTCAGCCTCCCAAGTGCTGGGATTACAGGCATGCACCACCAGGCTGGGTGAAAATCTGTATTTTCTAATGTTTTATCTACTTTTTAAATTTAATTTTACTTTGAGGAGTAAAAACACAAGCAAAAATGACTAGAAAAAAGACAAATAGGGTAACATACAACAATATATATATGTTATAGATTTTCAAAACAGGAATAGCTAACTAACAATGGTTACTATATTATCTATATCATCAAACTGGATGCTCAGATTAACAGATATATTTATGCACGATTGAGGAAATAAATGAATACTGTATTCTCTTTAAGATAAATAAACCACTAAACTAGAACTACCATATTACCCATCTCTCCTATGTAGTGGATATCGAAGGAAATGAAAGTAGCATACTGAAGAGATACCTGCATCTCCAACTTTACCGCAACGCTATTAACAATAGCCAAGAGGTGCATTCAAACTAATTGTTCATCAAAAGATGAATGGATAAAGAAAATGTGGACACATATCTACTGGAATGCTACTGAGTCATGAAAAATGAAATCATGTCACTTGTAGTAACATAGATGGATCTAGACATCACTATGTTATGTGAAATAAACCGTATGTAGAAAGGCAACTGTCATCTAACCTCACTCTTCTGTGGAATTTTTTTTTTTTTTTGGTGCAGAACTGGTGATTGAACTCAAGCTATGTAGTATCTTGATCTCATACAATCTGGAAGCAGAACAGTGTTTATTGAGGGTTGGAAGAGTAGGGGGAGGAAGGCATGGTTCGTCTGTAAGCACTACGTCACAGAGAGGACAAGGAGCTCTGGTGTGCTACTGTAGATAATGATGTACTGCATATTTTTAAAAGCTGGAAGAAAGAATTTTGGAAGATTTCCCCATAAAGAAATGAAAAATGAGATGGTAGATATATTTAAACCAAATTAAACATGCATAATATATATGTATGTGTGTGTTCAATTACATACCAATTTTATTGTTTATAATCTTTGTTTAACGTATCTGCTATAAATAAACTTGAGGGAAAGCAATGGCTACGGCCAGTGAGATAACTCAGAGAACTAAGTGAGTGCAAGTGGTCAGGGTTTGATGTCCAGTACCACATGCCATCCTGGCCCCACCCCTGAACATGCTGAGTGAGCTACGGAGACTAGGCACAGTGGCAGATGCCTATAATGCCAGCACTATGGAGGCTGAAAGCAGGAGGATCACTATGAGTCCAAGTTGCATAGTGAGACCCTGTACCTAATACAGAAAAAAAAATGCTTAAATTTTAAAGAATACAACAGAAGCTCACAAGTCAATGATCAGAAACACTAGAAAAAAACAGAAAAATTTTAAAAGTAAACAGGGCTGGGGAGATATGGTTGGGAATATAGCTTGGCGATCTAAGCTCCTGCTTTGCAAGCAGAAGGATCCAGGTTCAATCCTCAGTACCACATGCCATGCCAAGCCTAGATCCTAGTTGCAACATGCTGACCACCAAATCCCAGTGTGGTGGTGTGCGCCTGTAATCCCAGCACTGAGGAGGCTGAGACCGGAGGATAGCTAAAAGTCTGAGTGTGAGATGCAAGTCTGAGGCTGAGTTGTGTAGTGAGACTCTGTACCAAATAAATAAGCAAACAAACAGAAGGAAATAAATGTAAACACAGAAATCAACTAACAACAGCAGAAAGACATTAGAAAACAATGAAATTAAAAGCTGGGTCTTTGAAAAGCTAAAAAAAAATTGGTGAATCTATAATCCAAGTGACCAGGAAAAAAAGTATACACAAAGTACAAAGAATAGAAATAGGGATATCACTACAAATCCCAAAGATACTGAAAGGACAAGAATTGGAACATATTTTTTGTGAGGGGGAAGGATCTACAGGATGTTCAGGGTTTCACTACTAGATCAGACTCATAGTGACCTGCTTGTTTGCAGCCTTACAATAGCTGGGATTACAGGCACACACCACCACAATCAGTCCCAAATGCTGTCTCAGCTAGCCTCAGGGGCGGGGCCGGCAGAGCAGGCCTGGGGATAGAACTTCGGCCCTGTGCCTGCTTGCAGGTGCTTCAATCCTTTGAGCTATTTGGCCAGTGGGAAGAACTGGAGGATATTATGGCTAGTTTATGCGGGGAAATTTTTCAAAGGAAGACACCACCAATGTGAATCGACAGAGAAAGGTATATATTCAGTAAACAATATTGGAACAAATGGGTAAATGGAAAAAGCATTTCAAATCTTAACCCCATAGCACAAAAAGTTTCATGAAATGGGCCAGAGATCTAAATATGTAAAACTATAAAATATCTAAAACACTTAGGAAAAAATATTTGCAACCTGAAGTTAGGCAAAGAATTCTTACATGACATACAAAATTGGATTTTTCTCAAAATTAAAAACACTTTCTTTGTTAAGAAAATGAAAAGCTAAGATACAAACAGGGAGAGAGTACCTGTATCTATTACAACTAAAAAAGTTTAAAAATGTCCTTAAGATATAAACTATACAAAAGGCAAGTCATCATATGGAAAGATGACCACTGTTTTTAGTCATTAAAAGTGCCATCTGTAACCACAATGAGATGAAATTAGTCTACAGGATAGCTAAATTTAAAAGGACTGACAGGTGCTGGCAAGGCTGCAGAGCAACTGCAATGCTCATGAATGCTGGTGGAAAGAAAAAGCAGTACAGAAACAAAAAACATTTCAGCAGTTCCTTATAAAGTTTAATATGGACTTATTGTATTATGACCCATCAATCCCATGCCTAGGTATTTACCCAAGTAAAAGAAAAAAGAACCCAGAGGCTCGTATTCAAATGTGCATAGATGCTTTACTCCTAACAGCTACTGAAAACTCCCCAAATGTCCATTAACTAGTGAAATGCTAAACCAATTGTGGTCCATGTGTTTAATGGAGTACTTATTAGCAAGATAAAAGAACAAACCATGGATGCCTACAATGTGGATAAAACTCAAATGCATTATACTAAGTCAGGTGAGACTGAAAACACCATACATTTACAACTCCATTTATTTCACACTTTGGAATAGGCAAACTGACTAGACACTGAAAAAGGATTGCTGGAATTATCAGTAGTTTTTCTTGCTGGGATGGGAAGGGGGGCAGACTGACTACGAAGGAGCATGAGGGAAATTTCTGTAGTGACAGGCTAGTTATATATCTGTTGCTCAAGGGTACGGATCCATCAAAACTCAGAGGACAGTACGACAAAATGAATAAATTTTACTGCCTGTAAAACATACCTTACTAAATGTGACATCAATACACACTAGCAGCTGGGTATGGTAGCACACACTTCTAATCCCAGCACTTAAGAAGCTCATGCAGAAAGATCATCACGATTTTGCCTGAGCTACATAGTGGGCTACATAGTGAGTCCTTATCTCATAAATAATATTGGGTAATAGTTTGTTTATACCTCAAAATGGCTTGGGATATAAGGCAATGAATGTAAAAGGTGTTTTCTGTATAGCAGTAAATCAGTAGTTGTAAAAATTCTTTTTGGGAGGCTGGTAAAATAGCTCAGTGGTTTAAGTGTCTGGCTAGCTAGTGCAAGGAAAAGAGTTCGATCCCTGGTACTGCAAGCTATGCCAGACCTGCAACACAAGCATGTCATGCTGGCCATGAAACTGTATGTGGTGGCATACATCTGAGCATTGGTATGGTGAGAGCAGAAGAATCGCTATGAGTCCAAACCACGTAGCAAGACCCTGTATGAAAAAAAAATTAGTTTAAAAAATTCTGACGTGCACAACTCTTTGAGATTACTGAGGATTCTAAAGCTTTGTTCACATGGATGATCCCCATGTAGATTTATTGGATACTGAACTGGTTATTAAAAATAATAGTAAACACATTACATATTAACATAAAAAGTTATTTGAAAAAACATCCCCATGCTACATAAATTTTTGCAAAGCTTTAGATGTCTGGCTTCACAAAAGACATCTAGATTATAATATCTATACTTGCATTCATTCTCTTGTAGTGTATGAATAAAATATACTAGTTTTGTTGAAGTATGTGCAGAAAATCTGGCCTCCCAAAGCTAAATGGCTAGAAAATAACTATTATTAAAACTCTTTCAGTTAACAGCACGTATGATTTAGTAGAGTACCACAGCTTAACAAGTGGTAGTTTCTTAAAGGCAACCTGCAATGTGAGGTCTGAACTATCAATGAACTTTTTGTACTCTGTTACACTAAACTACTAGTCTCCTTTGTGTTTTGGATGAGTCCTTTTTTTTTTGTATTATGGCTGGCTCAGCCTGCCCTGGGGGTGGGGCTGGCCCAGCACGTGATGCCAGGAATCGAACTGCGGTCCCTGCAGTTGCCTAAGCTTTCCTAAGCAGGTATTTTAGATCCCTGAATCATCTTGCCTGCCCTGGATGAGTATTTTCAAGTTGTATAATTGTGCAATACCATGTCGGTGGACTTTGACAGACTAAGTTATAAGGATCTTTCAATGATGTTTCACTGTACAATAGCAACACCAAAAGCACATCAGTTATTATCTCCACCTTCTTCATTAGAAGTGTTTTAAAAATGTTTTATTAATTTTAATAAGACATAATAATGAGACAATTCAAAACAGGTTAGCAGGATATTACAATAATTAATATATTGCATATTGTTGTCTTCATAGTATGTTTTTTTATTAAATTTTTTTTAGATTTTTAAAAAAATTTATTTTTTTTCTTCTTTCAGAACCTTTGTTGTTTACTCATTTTTATGGCCAGCTCAGCCTGCCCCGAGGGCAGGGCTGGCGCAGCATGTGGTGCCGGGGATCGAACCGCGGTCCCTGAAGCCGCCCAAGCTTTCCTGAGCAGGCGCTTTAAACCACTGAGCCAACCCGCCAGGCCCTTCATAGTATGTTGAGAGTACAATATGCAGATGTGATATCTTTTCTAAATATTATTAGTACAAATCTTACTTCTCATTGAACTATGAGAAAGTAGCTGTATATATAATCCAATAGTCCACAACAGTAGTGGGTTTTAAGTACTTGGAGACTGTCAAATAAGTAGTGTTCTACATAGGATTTGAAAGATCTGATTTTTCTCAATAAATCTTAAACTTACCATTTGCCAAAAACACCATCAGGTGCTTCCCTTGAAGTACCAGGTTCACTTATGGCATTATCAAGAAAATGTCTGCCAAACACACTAAATCTTGTCTATTAGTTGTCCTTCCTAATAAAAAATAGTCTTCCATGAAAACAACTGCTTGAATCTCAGACACATAAATGTTTTCCTTGTAGTCAACTGTTGCATGTCAGTCTACAGTAGAAGGCCTTCATATACCCTTGTTATTTCACTACATGGACTGTTAAACTAGATGTGTATTCAAAGGTAAAGGTTGAATGAAATCAATATGTTTTCAATTTCTGAAGCTGGCATTTTAATTGCAAACATGTGGCAGTGAAGAATCTCATGCTTTATAGCACAGACAATGACACAATCCTGCTTTATGCCCAGGTATCTAATGCTTGATCTACCACTAAACTTTGACATCACCACTGCCAACTGGCAAGCCAGAGGAAAACCCAAGGAACACCTCAGTAGTATTATGAAAGTAAATGTTGCTCTTGATGACATTGAGAAACGGTCTCAAGGTCTCCCAGAGCTCTGCGGAAAAGTCTGATAACCGCTGAACTAAATGCAAGTAGTTACTAATATGAACAAAGAGGCTTTTACAAGAGGCTACAAAGAGTAAGACAGTTAACACTGAAGATGCCCAGATAGGAATGACTTAGCCCTTTAGACTTCAGAGAATAAAAGGGCTTACAGTAGTGGTGAAAGATTCACAAGCTAATAGAAATGGAGCTATCATAAATTCAGGATGTAAAGAGCACACACAACTTTTTCTCTCTCAAAGCAGAGCAGATGTTATAAAATACAGAAAAATCCATTTGTGAACCCAAGCCTTTAGCTCTAAATCTCATTCCCCAATGGCCTTGAAAATAGGATAGTTACAAGAAATTGGTGAAATGGAGCATTAAGAAACACAATGATGACATATGATTCATAGATAAGTTAGATAACATGTAGAGGTAATTTTTTTCTAAAGTGGCTTCCGATTATAAACGGAAAAGAGATGGAGGGTAAACATTCAACCATGGCAGGCTAAATTCATTCTCCTCTGTAAAAGAGTTTTATTACCTAGTAAAAGTAGTAAAATTAATGAAAATATAAGTATGGAAATGTAGAAAACTGACTGGCTCTTTTTTTTTTGTCTTTTTGAGACAGGGTCTCACTGTGCAGTTGAGGCTGGCCTTGAGCTCACTTTTGTAGCCCAGGCTGGTCTCGAACTCGCACCGATCCTCCTGCCTCAGCCTCCCGAGTGCTGGGATTACAGGCGTGCGCCACGATGCCTGGCCAACTGACTGGTTCTTAATGGAGTTAAAAATATAAATGGGTTGAATGCCATATTACCTACTGGCTGCTGCCATATGAAATTACCACAAACCCAGTAGCTTAAAAAGCACAAACTTAAAAAGCAGAAGCTTGTACTTCTGCAAGTCCAATACAGTCTCACTCTGCTAATCTCAAGTTGTCATGAAAGGCTGCATTCCATCTGGAGGCTCTAGAAGAGAATGTTTCCTTTCCTTTCCCATCTTCTAGAGGCTAGACACACGGTTCCAGCCCTCCATGTTCACAGTCAGCAATGCAGTGTTCACACCTGTTCACTCGGAATCATGCTGACCTTCTCTTTTTTCTCCCTTCTATGTATGTAAGGACCCTGTGATTATATGTGGCTTGGCCAGAGAAGGCAGACTAAGTTTCCTCTTTAAATGTCCCTGATTAATGAATGTAATTGTACCTACTACACCTTTTGCCATCATAATGCCAGATTCCATGGATTAGGATGTGGGTATGTTTGGGGGCATCAATCTTCTGCCTACCATAGAGAAAGGTCACTTAGCAGATTAAAAGATTCTAAATCTAGTGTAGGGCCCGGCGAGATGGCTCAGTAGTCTAAAGCGCCTGCTTGGGAAAGCTTGGGAGGCTTCAGGGACTGCGGTTTGATCCCTGGCACCGCATGCTGCACCAGCCCTGCCCTCAGGGCAGGCTGAGCCGGCCATAAAAATGAGTGAATAAACAAACAAAGGTTCTGAAACAAGAAATAAATAAATAAATAAAATAAAAAATTCTTAAAAAAATAAATCTAGTGTATTCAGCAGTCACATTTATACCCATGTCAAAGGTCAAACCAATTATAAGGAAAATCCAAAATGACAAAAGTTTATTATGCCAGAGTGAGGACACATTTTCTTTTTTTTTTTTGAGAAAAGGGCTCACTACGCAGTTTGGGCTGCCTTGTGTTGTGCGCACTTTTGTAGCCTTCAGATGGTTCTTGAACTCACAGGGATCCTCCTGTTTCAACCTCCTGAATGCTGGGATTATAGCTGTGCTTCATCATACCTGGTTCTGTGGCCCACATGGCATGCCCAGGGTTCCTGGATGGCATGGTATGCAGGTCAACATGCAGGTTCAGCATGTAGGGTAGGTGATCAAATTTGGGTCCTTGTGCTTGCCAGCCTATGCCTCTAAACTATCTCCCCAGTCCCTATCACAGCAATGTATAATTTGATAAATTAAATTTTAAGCCGAAAAGTATGAGTATACTAATAGGAATATACTATATGGTAATATATATAATTTATAATAATATATATATAATATAACATATAATATATAAGGATAATACATAATATTATATTTATATATATTATATATAAGGATAATATATATAATAATATATATAATATATAAGGATAAGACTATATACTATATAGTAATATACTAACAAAGAAGGCTCAAGTAAAGAAAATCTAAATACATGTCCAATGAATATGGAATCTGACAATTTTTCTTTTGAGAATATATAATAGCAGGAAGGAACGGTGGTAGGGAATGAAAAAAGATCTGTTGCATATATGTACCAACTACCCTTGATAAGTGTAGCCATTGTGTACTGCAAATGTGCTAACCAAAAAAAATGTTAAAAAGAAGAAAGATATATAGCAATATTTTCGCTGTACATTTCTAAATGCTGATATTTAAATAATGGCAATGTGTACCAAATTTCCTGGGGAACTATGGAAATGAATGCTAACAGAGATAAGACAGCATAACTATATTAAGAATTAATTAGTAGGGCAATACTGTCCTTTCTTTACATACATGAGCTTTTTTCATGGGGAGAAATGATTATAGGGCAGCAATAAACAAGCACGCATATAATTTAAAGTTTAAAATAGTGCACGTGCACCTGAAATATGCGGTATTTATGAAGAGGAAAAATAGTTTCTTCCCTCAGGATACTAAAACTGAACAGTGAGAAAAAGGGATAATGTATCAAGTAGTAACCATGCATCAGGGCAAAGTGGGAGACTGGGAGATTCATTGCCAGAGGAGAGCAGGGAAGGGAGGTAACGTCTGGGCAGCAAGCCAAGGATAGGGAATTTCACACAAAAGGCATAATGATTTTTTAAAATCTGCAAAAAGATTTGCTGTCTCAGGAGACTGGAACACAGAGTCTGTTCTATGAATCTTGGTTGCTGGACAGTGGCGAGGTGACAGCAGAAAGGGCAATGGAGGGAACAAGTGAGAGGGTGGCCAGGCAAACGCTAGGGAAATTGAAATATCAAGGTACAGTGCTGAGAATGTATTAAAAGGCAACAGGGAAGCCTTGAAAGATTTTTTAGTGAATGAGTGACAGAAGGTGTAAACAATAAGAAAACAAAAAAAAATTTGGACTGAAAATTTCCTAACCATATGGATAGTTTTGAATACATTTACCTGTCAAGCAGTGTACTAGAATGCTAAACTTTGTTTGAGCCTCATATTCCACATAAAAATAAGCAAACAGTATTATCTCTACTAGATAGCACCGAGGTAACAATTAAATAAACTTTTAGAAAGTGATTATAACAGAACTTGGCACTATGTGAATAACACTCAATATATCTTGGTTTCCTTCCTTAAATAATGACTAAGGATAAGACATAATATTATCACAGAACATTTAAAACATTACTAAAACACAAATATAACATTAACGCATCTAGGCTGCTAGCAAAGTAAAATTTAGAGAAGAGAAACTCCAAAAATTTAACTAACAGTGAGACGGTTTCAGAACAGGTTAGTAGGACAATTACAAAAATTAATACATTGCATATTATTGTCTTTACAGTAGTTGTTCAGAGTACAAGATGCAGACACGATATCTTTTCTAAACACTATTAGTACAAATGTTTCTTCTCATTGAAGTAAGAGAAAGTAGTTGTATATATAGTCCAATAGTCGATAATAGTAGTGGGTTATCAGCAGAACCAGCAATGTTGGAAGCTGCTGAATTGAGCCTTTTATAGCTCGGCATATTATTTCTTTCTTATTAAATTTTTTTTGGAGGTACCAGGGAACGAACTCAGGACTTTTGGCTTGCTAGGCAAGCACTTATTCCACTGAGCTATCTCTCTGGCCCCTATCCTATTAAAGTTAATAAAATTAAAAAATAATAACTTTGTAAAAATTACACAAGCCATGAAGCATGCTGTAATGATATTTTAGCCTGAAATCTGAGAATGCAACAACAGCGCAGTTATGGTTCAAAAAAATGAAGTAAAAGAAAAAAGCAAAGAAAAAGAGGAAAATCAATGAAGTCAGTTTCTAGCTGGAATATTTAAGGGAAAACACAAGCAAAATATGGAAATTAAAAATTCAAATTAAAAAAGTCAAAACACACATACAGAAACAACTGATAAGTACTCTATGGAAAAATTAAAGTACAAAACTGATTAGATAAATAAATTTCTATAATAATAATTTTAAGCCATGAGATTTATATAAATTATATTAATTTATAATTGGGAGTATCTCAATTATACCACTGTATGTTACAGCCAAGTCATATCTAATATGAAGTGGCAAGCCTGGCTGGCAAGTGACAGACACTGCAGTAACAGAGACAAGAAAACTTACTTTTTAAGAAATGTCACCGTTAAAGCCTACACTGCTTTGAGGTACTTCCCAAGCAATATTGAGACCAGAGTCCAAGTATAAAAATAGACTTTGTTTATTTAATTTTCCATAAACTACCAAGTGGAGGTTTCAGTACAGTGTAACATTAACTGTTACTTCCTAAAGGTTTACCTGTATCAGATTGTTTTCTCTTGCTACTACGGAACACCACACACTGGGTAATTTATAAAGGACACCAGTTTATTTGGGTCACCGGAGTTTATTCTGGAGAATTTGTGGGAAGTCTGAGAGTATGACACTAGCACTTGCTTGGCATTGTAGGGGAACATTTTACTGCTTCTTGTAGCACAGTGGTGGCATCACACGCAGAGGCACTGCAACTAAACCCCAATGCTTGTCTGCTTGGGCAACTCTGGGGCAACTTGGCTCGCATGCTTGCTGCAGCACACATGCCATGAGTTTGCCACCAATATCCTAGGTCATTATACTTAGATTCTGCATTCTGCCAAGTCCTAGGGCATGGGACCAATGAAGCCGAGTTCTTCACAACTTTATAACCAGGACAGCCTTTACTATAGTTTCCAATACCTGTTCAGCTTCATTCTAGACCACATAATGACCTTTACTGTCCACATTTATAACATCTGCTCATAACCTCCAAGTAATCTCTGAGTTTAAGAGTATGCCTACTCACTCCCTGCTCACAGCAATAGAGAAATTTTCTAGCATTCACTTCAAAACTGTTATAGCCTATAGCCAGTACCCAATTCAAAGCCACTCATACATTTTTAGTATTGGCAGAAAAGCTCCACTCTTACCACCAATTTTCTTAGTGCATTTCCTATTGCTCTAACTTAATAACTGCAATTGGATAATTTATAGAATAGGATTTCTCAAAGTTATAGAGACTGGGAAGCCTATGTCTTCAGTGAGTGGTAAAACCCTTCTTGCTGCACTATAGTGTGGAAGCTACGACACAGCAAGCTAGAGCAAGTATGCTGCTTTAGGTCTTTTTCTTCTTATAAAGTCCTTAATGTCATCATGGGGGTCCCACCATTATTATCTCATTGAATTACAAAGGCCTTGCCTCTAAATACTCCTAATTTATGAATTTGGAAATCAGGTTTCCAACACCAATTATTAGAGGACACATTCAAAGCACAGCAACATTTTAAAAAACAACTTATTTCACTCATTCAAATTCTTAATGCTCTGTCATGATCACTAAGTAGTGTCACAAGGGCCAAGCCACAAACTTCTGCTCAGGCTCAAGTTTCCCGTCTACTTTGTGGTGGGAGAAAGAGAAGAAAAAAGGGAGAAGGGTTAAACTTGTGTACATTATAAACAGATGACTGAGTGTAAAAGTCTTAGTAAAGACTGTTTTCGTAAATCAAGAAATTGTAGTCAACCTTTTTTATATCTGCTGTTTTTCTCCAGTGAAAGCTGCTGTCTTAACTGGAGCATTTACACATGTATTCCTACGTGCTGGTGTACATCCTCATGCTAGGTGACACAGCCCTGTCTACTGTCCAACAGAAAAGCTCCAAATGACAAGCTGCTCACTGATATTTCTAAAAACTATTAAAAGGGACTGGACCTTTTACATTGAGCAGAACCTTATTTTTTTAAAGAATTTTTTATTTTATTATTTTTTTTTCTTGTTTCAGAACTTTTTTGTTTGTTTATTTATTTTTATGGCCGGCTCAGCCTGCCCTGAGAGCAGGGCTGCCACAGCATGTGGTGCCGGGGATCAAACTGCGGTCCCTGCAGCTGCCCAAGCTTTCCCAAGCAGCGGCTTTAGACCACTCAGCCATCCCACTGGGCTCCTGAGCAGAACCTTATTAATGAAATTTAAAATATTTAATGGAGATTTTAACTAGTTTTCCTAAGAGCACTGAAGCAGCAGACATAAGAAAGCACAAAATCCAAATAAAAACAAATCAAGCTTAAGACTGGAGAGTCCAGGCTAGTGGGAAGGTCTATATTCAAATTAATTACCTGTCTGTCATCTATCAGCACTGTGGTCTTGGCTGAGGCACTTTCTCTTCAGTCCGTCTCTTCATCTGATTTCCTATGTATTGATTCATAAGATATGCTCATGTGAAAGCTCTGGGTAAATGACATATTTTTACCTACTAGAGCACTAGTAGTATTACGAAAGAGAAAAGTTCTACCACACTGTAACAATCTCCTTTAGTAATCAATTTTCCTCACTCTTAGGGCAGTGGTTACAAAGGATGAATCATCAGTTACAAAGTATTTATATTCAGAGTTTAATTCAAAACTTTCATCTGAAATTGTAGTTGCCTTGCACAGCTATAACTGATCATCAGACAAGGCAATCAGAAAACCTCAACTTAATAACTAGGAAGCTTAACTTCTGGAATCCTAGGAAACCAACACTCTTCCCATCCAACGTCTCCTCAAATCCCTACAACAAAGATTTGTAAGTGGCACATTTCTATTTGTAGTATACATCTACTTATTCAGCACATTTCTTCAGTGTCTCGAAATCCTGGTCCTCCAGTCAAGAGAAATATGTAGAGTTGTCAAGTAATGGGAATATAATTTTCAAAACAAAACGTAGACATTCAAATGATACTTCTTGAACTGTATCCTTTGGGAGGCAATGTACCAAATGAAACATGTCATGCTCGAACTATCAATGGAGTTTTGTCTTGGAAGGCCATGAACTCCTGCAGTCTGTTCTTCTGAAGATCTTAATGTTGCCAAATCTTCACTGAAGAATGGATTTGACTTTGAGAAATAGCCAAAATCCAGGCAAAGCAAAGTTTAGTGAATAAGATATGTGATCAAATTAGGTGGCACTATATTGTCTCAAAATTATATCCACGATTACAATGTAATGAGACATTCTCTTATATGATTTATAAAACTGACCTTAAAGGAAATTCCAGAGGAGTGAAAGGAATATGTGTAGTGGAATAAACATATGTATTTTATTTTCCTCATGGAACTTCCTTGAATGATACAGATGAACACATAAGCTGCAGCATAAAGTTTACATTGCTTGATAACCTACAACTCACAAACAAAAGGCTCCTTAGTATATGAGACCTACTCTGTCATTAAAGGGAAGGACTGTCACTAAACCACAAAGGTAGCATGGTATGCAGAAAAGAATATAGGTTTCAGAAGGAGACTGTTCTGGATTAGAATCTAGATATGACTTCTTATTGCATGCATGACTTTAGGGACATCAGAAACTCAAAGTGCATTAATATCTAATAAGTCAAATTATTACTAATTATCCCAGTAAATGCAAGATAATTTTCTGACTAGAGGTGGCTTCCTGTGATACAGCAGATAAACAGTCATGCAGGTCAGGAGAGTTAGTTCATGGATGGTCCTGGTAATACACTCACACTGACAGATTCGAAGCCTGCTTTTTAAAAAGTCCATAAAGGCAGTAATCACCACCATGTATTTCTAACACACAGGACACACATCACCTGCAGCACTCCTACCAAACTGACCTTCCCTCTACCGTCTAAATATACGAGGCCCTCTCAAGATTTCATGCCTTTGCATATGTTGTCTCTGGCATTCCTTGCCCTTTAGTTGGACAAAACCTTACCATGAGCCTTCACAATCCAGCTTAAAAGTCACTTCCATATGGAACCTTTCCTGCTTGCTTAGAGAGTGCTTTTGTATTTCCATAGTATAAGTCCTCCTCACCTGCATGACTCCCTATCTGCTGTATCACATGAAGCCACCTATAGTCAGAAAATTATCTTGAGTTTACTGAGATAATTAGCAATAATTTGACTTATTGGATATTTACAGTAGTTTGAGTTTGTGATGTCTGTAAAGTCACGCAGGCATTAAAGAAGTCATATCTGGATTCTAATCCAGACCAATCGCCTGAAGCTTGTGTTCTTTTCTGCATACCATGCCACCTCTGTGGTTTACTGACAGTCCTTCTCTTTAATGACAGAGTACGTCTCATATACCAAGGAGCCTTTTGTTTATCAGTTGTAGGTTATTAAGCAGTGTAATCTCTACTTACTTATTTATGTCTGTAATGCCTCATGCATTTTCATTTCTCTGTCCATGTCTACTTCCTCCACTAGGCTTGAGTACTGAGAGGGGAATACAATGTCGGTTCTTGTGCTTATCATATCCAGCATATCTTTTTTTTTTTCAAAACCGGGGACAGAACTCAGGTCCCTGCACTTGCCAGGCAATTTATCTCCACAGCCCCTCTTTTGGCACATGTAGGCACCTGGGAAAGTCCCATGAATGAATGTATCATTCTATTTGATGTAATTAACTAATTAATTTTGATACAGGGTCTCACCACATAGCTCAGACTCATAGTGATTCTTCTGTCTCAACCTCCCCAGGGCTAAGATTACAGTTGTGTACCATCACACCCAGTTTGTTTTTTAATTTAAAAATGGTTATATTACATATTTTCATCATTGAATCAGTTTACATTAATAGATATCGGTGTATAAAGCTGATCAAACAGTTAAACATTAAGACTTTCAATAAACATTTTTTTTCTTTCTTTTTTTTAACAGTTGACACATTGTATATTGTCCTCACAATAGTTATACAGAGCAGAGTGTGTGGGCATCACCCACCTTCCTATTGATGTTGCTAAGGAAAGAAAAAAAATCTTCTCTTTGAATTAAGAGGAAGCAGATGTATACACAGTTCAATGTTCCACAGTTGCAGTGGGCCACCAGTTAAACTTGCAACTTTGGAGGCTACTGATCCAAGCCTCCTACAGCTCATCTCATCAATCCAGCTCTGTGTTTCATGCCTCATAATTAAGCTTTTTTGCTGGGTGATCAAGGGCAAGTCAAAGCAAGACCTGTATAACAAAACATTCATCTTTTGTATCTTCCAAGGTCAAATTCCCTCAGGATTAACTTTGGAACCATATACAGTGCTTTGTAGAACTGTTGTCAGTGTCAGCCTTCGGG
>PVJA010024355.1:0-31878 GCA_004027025.1 Myocastor coypus
AAAAAAAACAAAACCTCTTAGACTCTTTGGAAATCATCTGCCTCCATCATCCCCTTAGGCTAAAGAAAAACCCAGCATTCTCAAAACTCCAGGAAATTCCAGCTTGCCAGGGATGCAGAATACCCTAACACACTAAGTGGGATCATTACTTTTCTGGAGGTGATTTAGGATTCCAGGATGTACCCTATCAGCTGGCCCTTACCAGAAGCACGGATAGCATCCAGAGCTTTCATCCTGTACAGATAGTTGTAGCAACCTGTTGAGGAAAAGATTAGTCTCAGACATAACCTTCCAAAGATCCCCTAAACAGCTAACATGCTACCTCCTTGTACTTAAGCATATGTTGAAAAACTAAGGAATAACAGATCTGTCAATAACCGCTAACAGTTCCGAAAATGAAGAAATTTTGCACTTATGGGACTCATACAGGACTGCTCCAAGAGCTTGCCACATACTTTCATTTCCCTGGGTTTCAAGCTGTAGCAGTCTTGTATCATCATCTGCAAGGAGTTGTGGTTCATATTTGACATCTTGAACCCTGGACAATCGAATATCAATCTCCTCTTTCAAGTCCTGTGCATGTGCGGAAAAGAATAAGTCAACAACTAAGACAAAGCTGTAGCCAATGAAATTACTTGGTTAACATACAGGAGGTTAGTAAGAATAGGTCTGGATGTTTTTTGGGGGAAGAGCTGGATTGTTAATAATGCTTCCATTATTATTATTATTATTATTATTATTATCATTCTTGTTTCAGAACCTTTGTTTATTCACTCATTTTTACGATGGGGTCAGCCCGCCCCGAGGGCAGGGCTGGCGTAGCATGTGGTGCCGGGGATCGAACCGTGGTCCCTGAAGGCACCCAAGCTTCCCCAAGCAGGCGCTTTAGACCACTGAGCCATCCCGCCAGGCCCCACCCTTCCATTATTTTTGAGTGGTGGTCCTGAGAATTAAACTCAAGGCCTTTAAGCTGAGCTTCATCTCCAGCCTTCCTTTTTTTTTTTTTTTGAGACAGGTTCTATTATTTAGGCTGGGCTCAAACTTGTGATCATTCTGCCCAGCCACCATGAGTGATGGGATTATGGGAGTGTGACATCATGCCTGGTTGTTGATCAGTATTTTCTTTATCCCAAAATATCCCTTTACATTCTTGGGGGCTGGCCAGATAGCTCAGTGGATGAAAGTGCCTGCTTAGGCAGAGGCAGGGGCAAAGAGTTTGATCCCTGGGTTACTGTGTTGGCCCTGCCCCTGGGGAGTGCTGACAATGTAGTTGAGACTGGGCATGGTGGCACATGCCTGTAATCTCAGTGCTTGGGAGACTGAAAAATAGGAAGGCTCACTACGAGTACATCTGTGTGGTGAGATCCCATACTAAATACATTAAAAAACAAAGCAAACAAAAAACCTTTACACTCTTATCCAATAAACCTTCTTCCTCTGGTCCCTAGATAAGATATAACTATGTCAGAATTTCACGTAAATGAAACAGAATCACATAGTACATATACTCTGTGAATGACCTTATAGACTTTTTCTCTTGGTCCATTTTTTGAGATTCTTTTTTTTTTTTTTGAGACAGGGTCTCACTGTGCAGTTCAGGCTGGCTTTGAGCTCACTTTTGTAGCCCAGGCTGGTCTCGAACTCACAACGATCCTCCTGCCTCAGCCTCCCAAGTGCTGGAATTACAGGCGTGAGCCACCACGCCCGGCTGAGATTCGTTTTTTATTTTTATTTTGCGGAACTGGGGACTGAACTCAGGACCCTGTGCTTCCCAGGCAAGCACTTATTCCACTGAGTTATCTCCCTAGTCCCTTGTTTAATTTTTAAAATTCTAAAAAATCTTTTTTTATTTGGTATTGGGTCTCACTATGCAGTTTGGACTCCTAGGGATCCTGTCTCAGCCTTTCTAGCACTGGGATTACAGGTATGTACTACCACGCCTGGTTTTGGTGTCCAGCACAGCATACCTGGGGTTCTGGGGCCGGCACAGCACGGAGTACCAGGGATTGAACTTGGGTCCTTGTGTTTGCCAGGCAGGTACTTAAGACCACTGAGTTATCTATCTCCTTAGCCCTGACATTCATATATTTTTGCAACTTCTTTGACCAAAACACTTTGTAGATTTTGATTTCTGCTCATATGTTTTGTTTACTTATACTTTTACCAAACTCCATATAGATATGGCACATTTCCATTTTAAAGTGGTCTTTTGGATTAACAGCTTAAAAAAACATTAAGATCAATGCCACTGGGGGCCTGGCAGGATGGCTCAGTGGTCTAAAGCGCCTGCTTAGGAAAGCTTAGGCAGCTGCATGGACTGCGGTTCGATCCCTGGCACCACATGCTGTGCCAGCCCTGCCCTCTGGGCAGGCTGAGCCGGCCATAAAACAAACAAACAAGCAAAAGTTCGGACACAAAAAAATAAATAAAATTATTTAAAAAAAAGATCAATGCCATTATTCTTATACATGTATCACATTACACATGAGCAACAATTAACTGCATTCTTTGTGGTGCTGGGGATTGAACATACATAAGGCCTTGGAAATGCTAGGTAAGGTTAGACATGGTGGCACATGTCTGTAACCCTAACACTGAGGCAGGAGGATTGCTGTCCGTTTGAGGCCAGTCTAGGCTACAAAGTGAGTTTGAGGCCAGTGTGAGCTGTATAATGAAACCCTGTCTCCAGAAACAAACAAACAGACAAACAAACTAGGCAAATTTTCTACCACTGAGCTACTCTTCCAGCGCAAGGGCCTGTATTCTTTTTTTTTTTTTGCAGTTTTTTTTCTTGTTTCAGAACTTTTGTTTGTTTATTTATTTATATGGCCGGCTCAGCCTGCCCTGAGGGCAGGGCTGGCGCAGCACATGGTGCTGGGTATTGAACCATGGTCCCTGCAGCCGCCTAAGCTTTTCCTAAGCAGGTGCTTTTAGACCACTGAGCCATCCTGCCGGGCCCCTCTTCTTTCTTAAAATAATCTCACTTCCTAGTATTCCCTACAGTGATCCTTGAGCTCACTATATAGCCCAAGCAGGCCTCAAGCTCAGGACTACCCTCCTGCTGAGGCCTCTTGAGTAAGGGATCACAGGCATGTATCCCTATGTCTAGTGTCTGTAATTTTGAAGCTTACAGTCTAGAGAAAGAGACAAACACATTTTAAATAGTCAATTAAACCTAAGAAAAAAACTGTGACAGATATTACATGAAAATATCAGAGCACTAGGAAAAGAGACCTACTGTGAAATAGCATTCTTCTTTTGAGAAAGTACTACTTAAGCAAAGTCCGGAGAATGAATGAGCTAGGCACATGAAGATCACATCTAGGCACAGTAATATACAAAGCTGCAAAATTCAACCAGTGGTGCTGGTGAGAGCCAAACAAAAAAAAGTTGGCAAAGACAGCAGGTGCCTTTAACTGAGAAGTCAAAGGATTGAAAAATGAAGAAGCAGAAGAAATCTAAGTGTAAATGTCAGTTAGGCAGTTAGATATGTGAGTATACAATGCAGGAAAATGGCGTGCAGTAAAATTTCAGCTGCAGATATTGAAATCCAAGGAAGGTAAGGTAATCTAAAAAGTGTAATCCAAGTAAGAAGCCATTAGTTTTGTCACCTTTTACAGGTCTTACAGTAAACGGCATCCTTTTCTAAGGTTTATAACATGATTAGTGGAACTATACAATTAACAGGGCCCTTAAATGAGTTTAAATTCTTCAAACACAACCCTTCCCTGTTGCTCTTGGGCTAACTGTAACCAGCCCCAGACTGATTCTAAAACAAATAAAACACTGAATACATTAAGATGGATTGAGAAATACTTTACAGAATTGCTATCATCAATGCAAGTCATTTAATCAAAAGACGAAAATTCAATTATTTATTTTTGTAGCTTAGGGAAGGGTCTACAGAGTATTCAAGGTCTCACTACTAGATTCTGACTTGTAGTGATTCGCCGGTTTACAGCCTCCCAAGCGTTGGGATTACAGGTTTGTGCCACCACATGCAGTCTCAGCAGATGAAAAATTAAGAGCTGGGTTAAGTTACATCCTGTGCCACTGCAGGCAAGACAAGTCCTAAGGCTGCTGACAGTTACTGCTTAATTTACTAAGAAAAGTTGCAGGAGAGTGACTAGACACAGAAACACCAGAATTAAGTCATCTCTACAAGGCAAAGGAAATCTCATTGTTGTACCTAAAAGATCCAGAGAACCAGATCTGTCTCATGCACTTAAGACCTACCTTGGGGGCATTGTGTCCCACAGGTACGTGAGGTCCCCTTCTAGATTTCATTGCAAAGCGCATTATTTGCCTCTTCACAAAAATAAACAGTAGTACAAATACCTGTCCGGAGAGATACGAGAACTTTTAATTTTAAAAGTTTTATTGAAGAACACGACTTCATTCAAATTTCTCAGACCCAGGCTTGGAGGAATAAAGGCTCGGGGTAAAACTTAGAGCACAGCATGACCGTCAAAGATGGGGCTGGATCTCGGAAAGCCAGGAGAGAGCACGCGTGGGGTCGGTGCCCTAAAATTTTGAGGGAAGGTTCTCGGCAGGGGCGGGGCCGCTTGGGTCTGTGACTGCGTTCCCAGGTGTTCCTGGGATATTTGTCTAAAACACAGAAAAAGCGCAGGTGAGTGGGTGGAAAAAGATAGGAAATGGCTCCAGAGGAGTGTCTCGACTGGGTCGTACGTGACAGCAGGAATGGGGTTGGGCTATCTTCTCACCAGACTCCCGTAGGCCATCACCAGCACGACATTCACACCGGACAGCCAGTTACTGCTCGACGCCATGGTCTCCTTCCCAGGCAGAACTGCTCGCGTTTCCTGCTGCTCTGCCTCGTCAGCCCAAGAGCCGTTGCGGCGCCTGGGCTCCCTGGAGCTCTCCGGCCATTTCCTTACCGGGAAAACCAAGTCAGACCCATTCGGAAAACATGGCGGATGGGGGCGCTAGTGAAGAACTACGACTTCCCGCTTCCACCGACACGTGACTCGAGCGGGCAAGGGCACCTGGGAGCAACAAGCGCTGAAACGCGGAACTACGACTGTAAGAGGAAGCGGAGGCCGTGTGAACGTCACGCCGTGGAGGCGGGGACGCCCTGGAAGGGGCGGGACGCACGCGCCAAGCCAGAGAGCGGTGTTTCGTGGCGTCGGGACGCGCGCACGCTTACGTGCACGTCCCTTTTTGCGTCACGTGCTGGGGGACGCAGGAAGGCAAGTGGGAGGGGGAAGGCGCGAGAGCGAGCGCGAGAGGGAAAAGGAGGGAGGGGGCGGGGAGGAGGGAATCTTATATCACGTGACAGGGGCGGCGCGGCCCGGGGTGTCAGTGTGGAGGAGACTGAGGTAAAGTTGGGAGCACAGCGGCGTTGGCGGCGGCGGCGGCAGCGGCAGCGCGGCGGGGCCGGGTATTGTCCGCGGCCCCTTTAAATCCGCGATCCTCCCTTTGCCCTCCCTCCTTTCTCCCCTACCCTAGTTGTACCCCTTCCTTCACTTGGCCCCCCGCGTCGTGTGTCGGCCTCTGTACACCCTCTTCTAGTGCGAGCCCTGCCCCCCCCACATAGTCGGCGGCTTAAGGTTTTGTTTATGGTTGGGTTCGCGGCCTAGTGGGCCGCGCCAGAGCCCGGGCCTCGATTTGGGAGCGTGGCCGGGGCGGGGCTTGGGGCAGCCGGAGGGGGGGGGATGCGGCTGCAACCCGAAGAGGGAGAACGAGAAAGAGCGCGGGCGAGCGTGGCCTGGGCCCTGCCAGAGGTAGGGCGCTCTCGGCCGTGGCCAGTGCCCGTAGAGAAGAGGGCCTCCTCCCTGCCCAGCCCTCTGCGGCCTCCTCGGATCCGGATCCGGCCTGGTTTGGGGGTGGCGATGGGGTGGAGCTGCCCAAACTCCCCCATGTGGCCCTCAGTTTGAGTGCGGAGGATTAATTTGTTCCGGGTGGGAGGTAGGGAGGCGATTGGCCCCGTGGGCTCCTGATGTGGCGCGGGGGAGGGCTCCCCTCCTCCACGCGTGGGCTTGCGTCCCCTCCGTTTCCAGCCTCTTTGTCAGCTCCTCTTATCTTTCTTGCCGACCCAGCTCACGGAATACGTTTTCGTTGCTGTCTTTAGCTTCCTGTTGTCTATATTGTAGTTTTGGGTACCTCAAACAATTACGTTATTTGGGAAGTTGGACGTGGAGGGCCCTGTGGGTTGTGTTACCTTAAAGGGACGTCACTAAATCACTGAGGTATTTGTTCATCCTTCTCATAATGGGACAGAAATTCCATATTTCTTAAGACTCTTCACCTTGTCGACAGACCCCTTACGTGGCTTTGTACCCTGGTGTCATAAAAACAGCAGACTGCTTCTTTTCCACGATTCTTGAAACGTAGCCACTTTTGGTCTAACGTGTTATGGAAAGAAAAACATCACACAGTAACAGGCACTTTTCTTGTTAACGTTTTTGATTTTGATTCATCGTGATTACTAAATGGAGAAATCCTTTTTTTTTTTTTTGTCTTTTTGTCTCTTCCATCTTCCACTCTATGTCCTGCTTGGTATTATCTGATGTGATTTGCTGGGAGATGATGGGTATCAATCACAGCCTGTATTATTAGAGAATTAAAACATTTTGGCTATGTATCAGTTGAGATTCTACACCATTGTCGTTAAAGATTGGACTGTGTTTTCGTTGTGAATGGGAAGTGTTGCTGGCTTGTCAACTAGTGATGAAAGGCCTAAAAATGTACTGCCGTTTTTTTTTATTTTTGATGCCTCTCCTTGCTAAATGTGTCCTAACTGGAAAGTACCCTTAGGTTCAAGGTGGTGGGGAGAGGGACACTGAGGTCATTCCAACAAAGCATCTAGGGTAGTAGTTGCTTTGTTAGAGGTAGGAGGCCCTACCCATCCCAATCAAGCTTTAGTTTCTGAATTGTGTCTCAAATTAGATTGTAAGCTCCCTGAGGGCAGTTATCCAAGCCATAATGCTTTTGTATTTTCTGAAGTAGTGGACACATAGTAGATATTAAATAAATACATGCTGTTTATTTTTTTCAGTAAAATTTCTCTGGCTATTTTTTTAAGTAGCTGGTTTTCAACATATAGTTAGGGGCACTCCTGTGTTGTTTATTGTATTTATTCCTACACTATTCCCATGGTCTCCAATACTTCTCACTCTGCTTCCCTTATAAGAAAGTAACAAGTTTCTTCTTACCCACTGTGATAACTCTGAAAATTTGTCCTTGCTTGTTACTGAAAAAGCTGTTCTTTGCCCTTCAGTGATCCATCCCTAATCACTTAGTTTTGACCTGTTGCTCAGTGTTACAGTCTAGGTGGTCAAAATTTTTTATCACACCTTTGGAAGCATTTGTAAGATGGTATTGGGAATTAATAGCAAGAAAAATTAGGTTTTCCTTTACTTTTTAATTGTCTTTCAGGATGACTTTCTAATAAGTTTATATCTGTCTGGTATATGTGCAGTCGGCTGTCATCTGTTTCTGCAGCTGATATTTGCAAACTACTTTTTGTAAATTGACTTTACAATTGGAGTAAAAAAGCAACTGGTATTTGTGAAGTTACAGGGGTGGGTTGGAAATGATTACTTTGTATTAAAAAATGTCACCTTTTGAGTCAGTTTTAAAATAGTTTTCTTCTTATCTTGGTTTTATTTTTCCTCTCTTGATTTGGATGCAGGGGCCCCATGGTTAAACAATGCAGTACTTTTGTTTATCTTTTTTTTGTCTTTTGAGACAGGGTTTCACTGTGCATTTCAGGCTAGCCTTAAACTAGCAATGATCTTCCTGCCTCAACTCCCAAGTGCTGGGATTATAGGTGCCTGCTACCATACCACCACACCACTACGCCCGGCCTATAGTACTTACTTTTTTGTAAAGTGTTAAAACTTCACTGTAATGTAGCCTGGGAAAATGAACTATTGTATAGTAAATGTTCTTATAGTTTGGAATATTTATAGACTTTCATGTGCATTTGTAGGGGAGAGGTAATGGTTAAAAATTAGTGCTGAAATTGTTTAAAATTTTTTTTTCTTGGTGATAGTGAATGTAGGATTCTTAATTCTTAATGAGCATATCAAAGAAAGACTCATGTAACCTATTGATACATCTTGGTGAATTTATCCACAGGGATGACCACTTTTTCTAATATCAAAGAAACAGGTGAAATTCATTTTCTTAACAGTTAATTCTTGGATGTATCTTTTGAAGCCTTCCAACCTCAAAATCCTGTCTTTTGGGTAACCTAGAAGTATTGTACATAAAATTAAACATAGAGTACAGAAGCATGATTTATTTTATTTTTTTCAAACTGGGAATCGAACTCATGACCTTACACTTGCCTGGCAGGCACTGTGCCCCTGATCTGTATGCTCAGCCTGAATTTAACATCTTTGGAAATAAAAGAAACAGTGCAAAATAACTTTTTTGAGAAGAGGGGTCTTTGCAGTTCAAGCTGGCCTTTTCTCTGTGTAACCCAGGTTGGCCCCAAACCTGTGGTTGATGCTGCTTTCTTGGCCTCTCAACTGTTGGGATTACAGGCGTACACCTCCATGCCAGACCAAAACTTGTTATTTTGAGCACTGTCTTATGAATGATTTCTTTGTTTACCAAATTCAGCAGCTGAGATTGTATTATAAGACTAAAGCATGAATGAAGAGACCATGGATTCAGTACAGTTCTTGCTCAGTGGAAATCTAAAGTTGACTGTAGTGGTATATGCCTATAATCCCAGCACTCCATGCTGAGGCAGGAGAAGCCTTTGGAGTGCGAACCAGCCTGGGCTACAAAGTTCACTGAAGACCAGCCTGAACTGCATAGTGAGATCCTGAAACAGACAAAACAAAACACATTTTTAGAAAGCCCAGTTGTCTTTTCATCTTGGATGGCATTAATATCTTAGATTTAAAGTACTTTTCTAGAAACACAAATAAAATTTTGTGATAGATGTATTTGATTTGAGACAGAGTTGGAATTCTCCATATATTAAGGTGAGTGGTGGAGATAATTGCATTTTTGGTTATTTGAAAGTATGGACGAGACCAATAGGAGCAGCCACAAAAGCGTTACATGGAATTACCATTAAAGAATTGAGATTCTGGGCAGTCACTTGGGCTACATGCTATGTAAATGACTATAGTTTAAGATAACTAGTAGCGTATCAAGATGAAACTTGAATGGGAAAAGAGGCTAGACTTGATCTTGTCCTTTTGTGAATGGTGGAGGTCATGTGCAATTTTTATAAAATAGTTGTAAGGCAGGTAGAGCTATTTTTTAGGTAGATTGAAATTTTTTTTTTTTTTTTTTTTTTTTTTTGTGGTGCTGGGGATCAAAATCTTGCTAGGTAAACATTCTACCACTGAGTACATTCTTAACCTCTGCTGTATCTTAAATTGTTATTTCTTTGGAGTATAGATTAATCCCCTTCGCAGAAGGCTTTTGTTTCCAGTCTTTGTTGATTATCTTTCCTTTTGTCAAAGGGACTTAATATACTTGCAGCTATATAGAAGAGTTTCAGTTATTAACACTGATTTGCTTACTATTAAGATTGCTAAGTATTATAAAACCTACTTAAAAGGGACTAATAAATGAACTATGGCTTCTTGATTTTTTACAAAAGGCCACCATTTATATATGTTTCATACGTTTTTATTTATTTATTTATTTATTTTTGTCTTTTTGAGACAGGGTTTCGCTATGCAGTTGAGGCTGGCCTTGAGGTCACTTTTGTAGCCCAGGCTGGTCTCGAACTTGCACCAATCCTCCTGCCTCAGGCTCCCAAGTGCTGGAATTACAGGGGTGAGCCACCACACCCGGCTCTACATTTTTATTTTTTGCACTGCTGAGGATACAGTCCAGGGCTCTGTACATGCAAAGATCAGTGCTACCACTGAGCTGAATCCAGCATTGTACATTTCTTTTTATTTTAATTTTTATTTTTTTTCTTGTTTCAGAACTTTTGTTTGTTTATTTGTTTTTATGGCTGGCTCAGCCTGCAGTGAGGGCAGGGCTGGCGCAGCATGCGGTGCTGGGGATCGAACCGTGGTCCCTGCAGCCACCTGCAGGTGCTTTAGACCACTGAGCTATCCTGCCAGGCCCCTGTGCATTTCTTGTACAAAAAAAAATGGATTATCAGCCATAGTTCCTTAAGGAATTTATCAAAAAATGTATCTTAAGAATAGGTAAATCTGGGGCCTGGCGGGATGGCTCAGTGGTCTAAAGCGCCTGCTTGGGGAAGCCTGGGCGGCTTCAGGGACCGCGGTTCGATCCCCGGCACCACATGCTGCGCCAGCCCTGCCCTCGGGACGGGTTGAGCCGGCCATGAAAATGAGTGAATAAACAAACAAAGGTTCTGAAACAAGAAAAAAAAAATAAATAAATAAAATAAAAAATTAAAAAAAAAAAAAAGAATAGGTAAATCTTCTTGGTTTGTTCCTTTGAAGAAATCAAGTGTTGATAAATGTGCAGATGACAGAAAAGTTAAAAACATTTTTACGCGCATTTAACTAATTTTTTCTTTTAAATTTTCAGTATTCTACCTTGTAAATACTGTTATTTGTATATACTGTAAATGATGACATCGATGGGCACTAACCGAGCCCGGGGAAACTGGGAACAACCTCAAAACCAAAATCAGACACAGCACAAGCAGCGACCACAGGTAAAGAATCCAAAGGGTATGGATCTCTCGCTAGTTTTACTGCTTTATAGTGGTTTCCATGCAGTATGGTGTCATTCTATACTTTGAATCATTGATTTAGGGTTTCTTATTCTTGTAGTAGTTCATGGCTGTTTTTACTTAAAGCCTGATAAATGTTTGTCATGCTGTGATACAGCATGCTTACTTTTTTAAAGATTATATTGTGTGAGATTTAGTGCTTCATTTTTTATCCAGTGCTTTATGTCTCTAACAAAACATTTTTCTTTCTGTCATCTGAGCTGTTATTTCTTAGGCCTTTCTAATTTTTTTTTAGCTCTCCTACCTTGGTATTTCTCCAGCCAGCCTTTGTCCTTCACACCTCTTCCAAATTCTAGGGGGTTTGTTCCTATTTTCCTTTTAGCTGCCCTTTTTTTTTTTTTTTGGCGGGACCAGGGTTCAAACTCACGACCTTGCACTTGCCAGGCAGGCACTTGTGCTGCGGAGCTATCTCCCCAGCCCCTCCTTTCAGCTTTCGTTGAGGCCTTACTGAATTTTTCTTTGCCATGAGAAGCAGGCATCTTTATTGTATTTCTTCTGAATTAACAAATAGGTACCCTAGAGCATTGCTCAGTTTTAGACCTTAACAAATAAATTAACTTCTTATGTATTAAATTTGATTTAGATGTGATTGTTTTCTCTAACTTGTGTTGGTTGGTACCTTATGTGGAAGAATTACTTACATTTGACCATGGTCAGATATGTTGAACATGGAAGACTAGGTTTTTTGCCCTTAGCCATTTTTCTTTCACGTGTATTTCTAAGTGAATTTCTAGAAGAACTTTTAATCTTTAATTTCACTTGGGGCAATAAAATTCTTCCTATTTTGACATCTGCTCAGCCAGTAGATATCTAAAGTCTATCTTGGGCTAAACTTTATGATACTTAAAATAAGAGGTTAGCATTGGATATTGAATAGGAACCAGGTTTACACATGACTTTGCAAACTCATTAATGTCAAGAAAAGGGCAGATGTTTCAAGGTGGTGCTTTAGTTTCAAGATAAAAGCCCCTTCAGGCTATGGCAATTGATGAAAAATCTCCTTGCTTTTATGGGAACTGTAGAATGAAATACTTCACAGCTTTACTCTCTTTTTGTAATTTTGCTGATCTCTTAAAAAGTACTTAATTCTTGTCTTTGTTGTTGTTGTTTTGCATTATTGAGGATTGGGTCTAGGTCCTTGAACATGCCAGGAAAGCACTGTGCCTTTTTGAACTGTATTCCCAGCCTTTTAATTTTGTTTTGAGATAGGGTCTTGCTAAGTTGTCCAGGCTAGCTTTGAACTTTTCAATCTTCCTGTCTCACCCTGAGTAACTGGTATGACAGGTATGCGCCACCATGTCCTATACTGCTTGGTCATTCCTAACAAGGAGAAAGAAACAAAGGTGTTAGGAAGGGTAGGAATTGACTATTTAGATTCTGGTGACTTTTTAACACTGTTGCTTCTTGATTATGCTTTCTTAATCTTTTCCTGATTTCTAGGCCACTGCAGAACAAATTCGACTTGCACAGATGATTTCGGACCATAATGATGCTGACTTTGAGGAGAAAGTGAAACAAGTGAGTATACCACTAATTTGCTGTATGGAAAAAAAATCTAATAATGAGCCTTTTTTTTTATTGAATAACTTTGGGAATATTTTCTGGGTTGGGGAGGTGGTATTCTGGAGTTCAGATGTAGGCCTTGTGTACCAAATTTAGCTGTGGTGTCATAATCTGGCATGAAAGTACATATCTGTAATCCCAGTGCTTAGGAGGCTGATGCAGGAGGATTGTTGTGAGTTCCAGACCAGCCTGTACTACAAAGTTTGCTCAAGGCCAACCTGAACTACATAGCAAGACCTTGTTTTAAAAAAAAGAAAAAAATAATAAAATAAAAAAGCTGGTATTTCTTTTCCTTTACCTAGTTTCCTTTTCCATGGATTCCAGGCTTGTTCCTGATAGTTACTGATTTTTCTTTCAGTTGATTGATATCACAGGCAAGAACCAGGATGAGTGTGTGATTGCTTTGCATGACTGCAATGGAGATGTCAACAGAGCAATCAATGTTCTTCTGGAAGGAAACCCAGACACGGTACAGTGCTAACAAAGTATTTTCAGAATGGGGGTCCTGGGCTGCGAGGCTAGGAATATGTAAAGATACAATGGAGTAAGTCCTCTTAAACATTTACTGAGTATGTTGGTGCATGCCTATAGTCCAAGTTCTTGGAAGGCTGATTGATGATAGATGTGGGGAAATTGTTGGGAGTTCAAAGCCAGCCTAGGTAGCATAGCTCGGTTATACTAAGCTGTGTATATATATGTATATGTGTATGTATATGTACATATATACATATATATATATATATATATATATATATATATACATATATATATAGTAAGGCACTATTTCAACCCCACCCCCCAAAAAGAACCCTAATATGTCTTTCTGAAATTGTTTTCTGTAGGTTTTTTTTTAAAAATGTAGTTTTGGTACATTGTTTTACTATGCAACTTGGACTTGTAGTAATCCTGTTTTCAGCCTCCCCAGTGCTGGAATTATAAATGTGTGCCACCATGCCCAGTCTCGTGGCTGGCTCAGTGTGCCCTGGGGGCAGGCTGACAGGTCATCTAGTGCTGGATATCAGACCCTGGTCTCTGCACTTGGGCACTTATTCCACTAAGTTATCTCACTAGCCCTTTGCTATAGCTTGCTAAATTTGTTTTTAATTTTAAAAAATCCTTTTTTTTTCCCCAGTAATTTATGTATTTGATATAGGGTCTTGCTACATAGCTAGGGCTCATAGTGATCCTCCTGTCTTAGCTTCCGCAGTGTTAGGATTACAGGGGTGTACCACCACACTTGGTTTTAGTGGTATAGCATGCGGTACCAGGAATTGAACCCAGGTCCCAGGCAGACACTTAAGACTGCCGAGCAATGTCCGCAGCCCCGCTTGCTAGAAATTTTAGAATCTGAATTTGTGTGGAAAATGTTCTTCTACTTTAGGATAATGGTAATAGTAGAAAGCAGGTAAGGGCCGGGCGGGATGGCTCAGTGGTCTAAAGTGCCTGTTTGGGAAAGCTTGGGTGGCTTCAGGAACCGTGGTTCGATCCCCTGCACCACATGCTGTGCCAGCCCTGCCCTCGGGGCAGGCTGAGCCGGCCATAAAATGAGTGAATAAACAACCAAGGTTCTGAAACAAAGAAAGAAAAAAAATTCTTTAAAAAAAAAAATAAAGCTATTATTATTAAAAAAAAAAAAAGAAAAAAGAAAAAAAAGAAAGCAGGTAAATTGATTGGCCTAGAATAAAGTATTCATTCCAGGCTAGTGACCGTTTTTTGGTTTTGTTTTTTTTTAAACTATTTATTTATTTATGTAATGGCTGGCTCAGCCTGCCCTAGGGATGGGGCTGGCACAGCATGAGGTGCTGGGATTGAAGCACCATCCCTGCAGTTGCCTGAGCAGGTACTATAGAACTCTGAGCTATCTTGTTGGCCTCAGACTTTTTTTTTTTTTTTTTTTTTGAAGACAGGGTCATATTCTGTAGTTCAGAAGGGCTTTGAACTCACTGTGGCGACCAGGCTGGCCTCAAACTCTTGGAAATCCTCTATCACATTGCAGAGTGCTGGGAGCTAGTGGCTATTTTTAAGGCTTGGGTTATTTGAATTAGTGGTAATACTCGGCTACTGATCATGGAAGATTTCTGTTAACCTTTGTTATTGCAATTGAACAAAGTCGGGAACTAAATGTACTTCAGGACATTTCAATCAGTATCACCTTTACATCATGCCATACTGTTTCATTGCTTGAACTTAACTCTCTTGAGGTAGCAAAGAATCAAGTTTTACAGCCTGGTGATCATCCAGGTTCTGATAGATACCTTAGAGGACTACCCGCTTGCTCTGGAATTAACTAATCTATTTATTTGTGTTTTAGGGAAGGGTCTACAGGGTGTTCAGGGTCTCATGACTAGATCATTGGACTTGTGATCTGGCTGTTCCGACTCCCAAGGGCTGGGATTACAGGCTGGTGCCACCACACCCAGTTTGAGCCTGCCCTGGGGCAGGGCCTGCACTGCAGTCCCCAGGGCTCAGCCTGGCCCCTGCATCTGCTTGAAGGTGCTTTAATTGCTGAGCTATTTGGCCAGCCCTTGCCCTGGAATTTAGACAGATTGCTTATACTTTCTTTTCCCACTTAATAAGAATTCTGTTTTATGTTTTTCTACCAATGTGAAATTCTTTAAAAAATAGTGATACTGCTTTACTGGCCTTTGGATTGTTTATGCTGTGCCTGCTAGAGAAATAAGTAAATAACTTTATTTAGTCATATTGAGGATTTAAACCCAGGGCATTCACATGGCTAGTTCAACCTTGCAAAGTGCTGAGATTATAGGTATGTGCCCTGTGCCTGGCAAGAATTTTATTTTTGTTAAAGAATAGTATATTGCCTTGAAATAATTTTCAAATAAATTTATATTGGGAGATCTCTTGTTGAGGTAGATTTCATCCTTAGAACTTTTTTTTTTTTTTTCCCCCATTTAAATATTTGGTCTCGGGGCTGGGGAGATAGCTCTGAGGCACAAGTGCCTGCTGGGCAAGTGCAAGGTCATGAGTTCGAACCCTGGTCCCACAAAAAAAAAAAAAAAAAAAAAAAAAAATTTGGTCTCACTACTCAGCTTGGACTTGTAGTGATCCTCCTGTTTTCAGCCTCCCCAGGGGCCCTGGGGTTACAGGGGTATGCTGCCATGTCCAGACTCAGTTGGGTTCAACTTGCTCTCCTCCCCCTTGAATTTAACTCTCTTGAAATAGCAGAGAATCAAGTTCTACAGCCTGGTTATCATCCAGGCGTTAAGAGATACCTTAGAGGACTAAGGGGTGGGATGGGGTGTGGTAGAGTGGAGTAAGTGCAGCATAGGTGGGATGAATCTATTTTATTTATTATTTGATGTAGGGTTTGGCTACACAGTTTAGCCTCATGGTGATCTTCCTGTCTCAGGTGCCCCAGCGCTAGGATTATAGGTTTGCACCACCACATCTGGTTTCAAGCAGGCATGGCATGCAGTACTGGGGATTGAACTTTGGGTCTTGCACTTGCCAGGCAGGTGCTTATGCCACTGAGCTATTTCCCCTCCGGCCTCTTAAAATATAAGTGTTTTGTTTTGATTTTTGGCACATCATGTTTTGTCTCCCTTTCTAATGTCTTCTGTTTAGTGCTGTAAGTCCTCAAGAGGAAAGAAAACAAGTGGAATATAGGCATAGGCCACAAACGATTCAGTTACCAATGAAATCAATAGGAAGCAAAATCAGCTTCTAGCAACATTGTATGGATTTAGGTGGCTGAGTGATGTAATAAAACTGTCTGAGTTAAAAGGTCGTAATTCTTCCTTGTAGACCCCACTTGGTTACCAGCAAGTAATGTGTACATAGGGGAGAGAGAAAAAGTGACAGGTTCCTGGAAATTGCCAGGTTTTGAGACAGATTTATACAAATTCTAAAAGCTGTGTTTAGACTAGTTTGCCAGGTTCCTGGTGCAGATTTAGCTATAGGGATGTTATTTTACAAGTTGAAGCTATTGTGAGCCTCAAATGGTACCTACCTGTATTGTAAAACAAACTTGAAGTTCCTCAGTGTTCTAGGTGGATTATTGACATAGAGTCTGGCTAGGTAGGTCAGGCTGCTCTTAAATTCACTATGTAGCCTAGGCTTGCCTTAAACTTGGAGCAGTGGAAACTTCCTGCCTCAGTGTCCCAAGTGCAGGTATTACAGATGGGTGCCACTACTCCTGGGTTGGATATTTAATCTTTTTAAAAAGTTACTACATTGCTAGCTGAACATGGTGGTGTATATCTGTAATCCCAGCACGCAGGAGGCTGAGGCAGAATTGCTAAGAGTTGAAGGCCAACAACCAGGGCTACATACTATGTTTAAGGCCAGTCTCGACAACGTAGCAAAACACTTTCTCAATAACATATTTTAAAAATTACTATGTTCATTTTTTATTTTAGAGAAGGGTCTATGGCAAATTCAGGGTCTCACTACTAAATCAGACTCATAGTGATCTGCCTGTTTACAGCCTCCCAAGAGCTGGGTTTACAGCAGTGGTCCTCAACCTTTCTAATGCTGTAACCCCGAAATACAGTTCTTCATGTTGCGGTGACCCCAAACCAAAAAATAATTTTGGTGGCTACTTCAAAACTGTAATTTTGATACAGTTATGATTTGGAATGTAAATACCTGATATGCATTATGTATCCTCATGGCTGCAAATCAAACATAATTTAAATATAGTGATTAATCACAAAAACAATATTTAATTATATGTTGAGAAATATTTATTACTAATTCCAATAAATAACATTTCACCATGACAGCATGGGTTTAAATATGTATTTTCCCATGGCTTTAGGTGGCCCCTATGTTTTTGGTCGTTTGACCCCCACTGGGTCAGGACCTACAGGTTGAGAACTGCTGGTTTACAGGCACATACCACCATGCCCAACATCAATTGCTGTCTCATCTTGCCCCGGGGGCAGGGCCTGCTCTGCAGGCTGGCCCCTATTTAGTCTTTTTGAGATAGGGTTTCACTATGTAGTTCAGGCTGGTTTGAATTTGTAGCAGTCTTCCTATGTTAGCCTCCTGAATGCTCAGATTACAGGTGTGTGCCACCGTGGTTTGCTTTATTGTATTATTTTAGTAAATTGTTCTTTCTTTTTTGTTTTTGTCTTTTTGAGACAGACTCTCGCTATGCAGTTGAGGCTGGCCTTGAGCTCACTTTTGTAGCCCAGGCTGGTCTCGAACTCGCACCAATCCTCCTGCCTCAGCCTCCCCAGTGCAGGGATTACAGGCGTGCGCCACCATGCCTGGCTTCTTTTTTGATACTTTATTTTAATTTTACTTTTGGGGATTGAACTAGGTAGGGCCTTGCATGTGCTGTACCATTGAACTATTCCCCCAGGCGTTTATTTATTTATTAAGCTTAAAATCTTTTTTTTAACTTAGTGCAAGTTCTACAGCAGTAGTTCTCAACCTTTCTAATGCCAATACAGTCCCTCATGTTGCAGTGACCCCAAACCAAAAAATAATTTTGGTGGCTACTTCAAAATTGTAATTTTGGGGGCTGGTGGGATGGCTAAATGGTCTAAGGGGCCTGCTTAGGAAAGCTTAGCCTGCCACAGGGACCACTGTTTGATCCCTGGCCCCACATGCTGTGCCAGCCCTGCCCCCAGGGCAAGGTGAGCGGCCATTAAAAACAAAAACTGTAATTTTGCTACAGTTAACGATTAGGAATGGCTTTAGGCGACCCCTGTGTTCTGGTCATTGGACACCCGCCGGAGTCATGACCCACAGGTTGAGAACTGCTGTTCTACAGGGTCTCATTACACAGATTCTAGGAATTGTAGTGATCCTTCTTGTTTTTCAGCCTCCCAAGCACTATGATTATGCCCAGTCTCAGTTGTCCTTTTAGCGGCCCTGGGGTGGGGCTGGCAGACCAAGGAATGAACCCCAGGCCCTTGTGTCTGCCTAAGCAGGTGCTTTAATCTGCTGAGCTATTTGGCTGGCCTTGTAGAACTTGTTTATCATTCTAAATAGGAATTCTATGTGCACTAAGCAGTACCTTCTTGTTCTGTCCGCTTTCCAAACCCCAGTAGCCTTTACAGTTTTCTGGTTCTTTGAATTAGCTTGTTTTGTTTGAAACATGGTCTTACAGTATAGTTCAGACTGGTCTTAAACTTCCCACAATCCTCCTGTCTTATATTCCTGAGTGCTAAGATTATAGGTGTGTGTACCATTCCTGTCAATTAGCTTATTTTTCATAGCACAGATTTTCCTTCTTGCAGTTTAGAATGGTATGTATACACAGTTGAACCAAAAGAAAAAGTATGGGGGCTGGGGAGATAGCTCAGTGGAATAAGCACTTATCTGGTAACTGTAAGGACCTGAGTTCATTCCCTGGTCCTGGAAAAAAAAAGAAAGAAAAAATACACACACTTTAGGAAAAGAAAACTTTTTGGGGGGTGGCTTGTGGAGGGCAGTTTATTCCACTTCATGCAGACACTGACTCACATGCTCACAGTTTAAAAATAACACACTGATCGCCGTCGTGTCTGTCCCTAACTCCCTGAAAGACAGACAGACAGATAATTGGCTGAGTGGGGTTGGGCCTAGGAAAAGAAAAACGTGAAAATATTTTAATACTAAATTTATTAAGATAGTATGATTTATTTTTGGCCTCTACAATTATAGGAAGTGCTCATAGTGGTGGCCATTTGAGCTTCTAGACATTTATTAATACAGCAAGCTGCTATTTGGGTAACTTTGTTCCTTAAGATCGCTGCTCAAGGGCCTGGCAGGATGGCTCAGTGGTCTAAAGTGCCTGCTTAGGAAAGCTTAGGCAGCTGCAGGGACCGAGGTTCGATCCCTGGCACCACATGCTGCACCAGCCCTGCCCTCAGGGCGAGCTGAGCCCGCCATAAAATTAAATAAACAAAAGTTCTGAAACAAGAAAAAAAAATAAAATAAAATTCTTAAAAAAAAAAAAAAAAAAAGATTGCTACTCATGAATTTTCAATTTCTTCTCTAAGGGTCAGCAGTGTGGTGAGTTTTCTGTGATATAGGAAGGGGATCCCTATGTTAGGGTAGCACCATCTGTTGAAAAACTATCACACTTTGTATTTTCCCAAACTGTATAGAGACTTTTTTGCGAAGACTGTATATATGTGTATGTATATATGTGTAGTCAGTCATGTTGTGCTTAGCAGTGTTTGGTCAGATTGTCCCATATGTTTTTGAAAATAGGGCTGTGGTAAGATAGCCACATTTTTCTCAAAAGTATTCTTGTTGTTAAAAGATGCCTGGTTGTATTTTGCCTGGGGAAAGTTAAATTGGATTGTATCCATTTTTGAAGCACAAGGGAAAATACAATGAGTAAACCCTACATCAAAGGCTTCCTATAAATTAATATGTCCCTGTGTTGAGTGTGGTGGCACACATCTACATTCCCAGTAATCAGGAGGCTGTGAGAGGAGAATCACTGTAAGTTTATGGCCAGCATGGATTCCATAGTGAGTTCAAGGCCAGCTGGACTACATAGTGTGATCATGGGGGCAAAATGGGTATGGCCTAGTGATACACACCTGTAATCCCAGTGCTGGATGTGAGGCAGTAAGATCATTGTGAGTTCAAGGCCAGCCTAGGTTTTGTAATGGGATTAAGGCTCTCTTTATATAGCCAGACCCTATCTTCACTTTTTTTTAACTTTATTTATGTTATGGCTGGCCCAGCCTACCCTGGAGGTGGGGCTGGTGCAGCATGTGGTGCTGAGGATTAAACCACAGTCCCTGTGGTTGTCTAAGTTTGCCTAAGCAGGTGCTTTAGACTGCTGAGCTATCTTGCTGGCCCCAGACCCTATCTTCTTTTTTCTTTTTTTTGTCTTTTTGAGACAGGGTCTCGCTGTACAGTTCAGGCTGGCCTTGAGCTCACTTTTGTGGCCCAGGCTGGTCTCAAACTCGCACTGATCCTCCTGCCTCAGCCTCCCAAGTGCTGGGATTACAGGCATGCACCACCACGCCCGGCTCCCAGACTCTATCTTCAAAACGAGAAAAACTTTGTATGTCCCAGGGCTAGGACTACAGTTGCTGTTTGATTTTCTTTTAAAGGAAATTGCTGTGTGTTTGGCTCTACGTGCTGTTTTCTTTATGGCTGATTTGATTAGTGAATAGGCCCAAGGCCCAAATGTTGCCTTTTTGTCCTGAATTTGTATTTAAGTTTTCATTTTATTTGATATGATAGCTGTAAAAATTTGGACATCACTGAATTCAAAGGGGAGATAGCTTTTTTTGAGTCCAGGAGTCACACTTGATAGCGATCAGTAATTAGTGATCAATAACCGATCAATAACTGGATTCTTGACTAATCCACTGAGTTGTTGTGCTAGCTAAGGATTTTTTTCTTTCTTTTTGCTAGCTTGGGCTGCCTTAAGGGCAGATTGAATAAGGCTTGTAGAGCTGGGGATCGAACCCTGATCCCCTACACCTGAAAGTATTTGCCTGAGTAGGCACTTAAACAACTGAGCTAAGCTGCACACACATACCCCCCCCCCCCATAGGTAGAGAATTTTTGGAAGTGACTTCTACAATCCATTACTTTTTGTGTGCTCTTTTTGGTCTTTTAAAATAGGGTTTCATGATATAGGCTGGCCTTGAGCTTGCAACGATCCTCCTGCCTCAGCCTCTCTCAAGTGCTGGGATTACAGGTATGTGCTGCCACACCTGACCTGTAATCCAATTCTTTGTAAAAGAATTCTTTTCTTTGTTAAAAAAAAAAGGAAGAAAAATAGTGAATTTTGATAGGCATAAATATTTTAGGTTCTGCCTGTATCTTCTACTAAACAGAAAATTAAGATACTAATGGAAGTGACTTAAACATAGATATTGGTGCTGAGTGTAAAAGTGCACTCCTACAGTCCCAGCCCTCTGGGAAGCTGAGGCGGGAAGATGCCATGTTTGGGTGCAGCCTGGGCCACTTAGGACCTCATCTCAGAAAATGAAAAGGGCTACAAATGTAGCTCAGTGTGAAGACCCAGTGTTCAATTCCTGGTACTGCAAACAAAACAGCAACAGAGCCCAGAAGTGTGTGTGTTCAGATGCCAAGAAAATAAATTAGTCATCCCATGTTTTTTACTGTCCTTTAGCATTCTTGGGAGATGGTCGGGAAGAAGAAAGGAGTCTCAGGACAGAAGGATGGTGGTCAGGCGGAATCCAATGAGGAAGGCAAAGAAAATCGAGACCGGGACAGAGACTATAGTCGACGACGTGGTGGGCCACCAAGACGGGGGAGAGGTGCCAGCCGAGGACGAGAGTGTATGCATGGGGCTTTATCAAAACCAGCTGTGGGTCAGTAATGTCGAGGTTCCAGGGTTGTCTCAGGGCCTGCCAAGCAGGACCCAGGAATGACTATCATCTTTTGCTTTTCTCGCCATCATCTGTTAATGAGACATTAACATCTTTTGTGTGTATTCTTTTCTAGCAATAGATTGGCATAAATTTAACTTTGTAGTCATTTGTAAAATTATTTTACATACAGTTGTCTGTTAGTGATATGTTACTCTTCACTGAGTAACCCACATATCCTATACCTCCAGCTTATAGTCTTGAGTTTTTTGTGTCCCTAATAATATTGGGTGGCCTATATACATGTATGTACATTCTATTGACTTTTGTCTGGCCATGTATTTTTTTTATTTGTATTTTAGTTCGGGGTCAGGAAAATGGATTGGATGGCACCAAGAGTGGAGGACCTTCTGGAAGAGGCACAGAAAGAGGCCGAAGAGGTCGTGGCCGAGGCAGAGGTGATCACTTTATGGGAGGATGGATTATTTATAGGCAGGTTGTGTTGTTTTATTTTGATCTTTTGGTGATGTTGGGAATTGAACCCTGGGCCTTCACACTGAGCTTTGTACCCAGCCAGCCTCCCCAAATGTTTCCCTAGCCCATTATTATTGTTGTTTTTAATCTTTTATTTGTTTGGTACAGGGTCTTCCTATACAGCTCAGACTTGTAGTGATCTTCCTGTCTCAGCTTCCCCAGTGCTGGGATTACAGGTGTATATTACCATATCTGGTTTCTGTGGCTTGCTTGATACAGGACCAGCATGGTATGCCTTACCAGGGCTCAAACCTGGGTCCTTGCACTTGCAGAACAGGTGCTTAGACCACCATGCTATCTCCCTGGCCCAACCCATTACTTTTAATATTTATTCATTGTGATGGGGATTGAACCCAGGGCTTTTACACTGAGCTACATCCCCAGCCTGTCTTGTCTTTCTATCTTATCTAGCCATCTTTCTAGTTTTAGCTAGTTATTTGTTTTTAGGTCAGGGTCTTGCTAAGTCATTAAATTCCTCAGACTTGAGTCGAACTTGCTATTTGCTTACTTCAGCCTCCTAGAGTGCTAAGATTGCAGGTATGCACTACCATGCCTGGTGGGGGCAAGTTACTCTAGTTCTGTAAGTCTGCTTTATTTAAAACCAAATAGTATGAAGTCTGGTTACTACCTAAACTGTTGAGGTGTTGTGGATATAATAGAGACTGCTGAAATGGAGAATGGGAAAGAGGGTAAATGTCAGCTGTCATTTTTGCTGTTGCTGTTACTGTATTTGTTTGAGGACCCAGTAATTTGAATAACAAAGGAAAAATCAGTCAGTAGTAATGATTGTCCCACTCTGTTACATTAACTGACAGGCTGTATGGGACTGCAGGAACATCTGATGGTATCAACCACTTACTATTCCAAAGCTGTCTCAGCTGGCAAGATGGTTTCACATCAACTGTTAAAATATTTCTTCTTCTCTTTAGGAGGTTCTGGTAGACGAGGAGGAAGATTTTCTGCTCAAGGAATGGGGTAAGTTCCAATTAGTCCAGGGGCTTTAGTTTTTTTCCCCAAGAATCACCATAGACAGCTTTAACAAAATGTGATCAAATCAGTCCTCAAGTATTTAAGCAGAAAAATAAGTAGAATTAGGGCTCATTTCTTAGGGATTGTCACATGCCATGACATTTTGGATAAGCTGATAAAAGTAGAGCACATACAGGGTTACAGGATGGGGCTGATAGTTTTGTGTTAAGAAGCAGTCAAAATTCTGATTGTTTTCTTTGAGTGAATATTAGCTGAAGCTGCTTAGTGGTCAGAGATACTTTTAAGCTTTATTTTTTTCAGAACTTTTAACCCAGCTGATTATGCAGAACCAGCCAATACTGATGATAACTATGGCAATAGTAGCGGCAGTACATGGAATAATACTGGCCACTTTGAACCAGATGATGGAACAAGTGAGTGTTTATTCATTATTGACCCTGGAATCCAGGGAAATTTTACTATTATTTTATATTCTTCGTTCTGGGAGTTGAATGCATGGTCTTAGGTATTCCAGGCAAGTATTCTACCACTGACCTGTAATCCCCAGGGTAAGAAATAATTTTTGAAGTTATAGTTACATTTTAAAAGTAGAGTGATCAGGGTTCATTTGCCAGTGTGCTGTGCCAGCCCTACCCCCAGGGTATGTTGAGATTGGGCATGCTGGCATAGGGCATGTAATCCTAGCCCTTGGGAGACTGACCACTATGAGTCTGATCTTTCTAGTGAGGCCCTATACTAAGTACATTTTTAAAAAAGAGGAATAGCATTTGGATATAAAGGTAAAGGAAGAAGTTGGTTCATTGAATTACTGCTTGTACTATTGTCATTCTCTTATAAGCATTTTTTTTTTTTTTTTTTTTGTCTTATTGAGACAGGGTCTCGCTATGCAGTTGAGGCTGGCCTTGAGCTCACTTTTGTAGCCCAGGCTGGTCTCGAACTCGGATCGATCCTCCTGCCTCAGCCTCCCAAGTGCTGGGATTACAGGCGTGCACCACCACGCCTGGCTTATAAGCATTTTATACAGACTATTTCACATTATCTTCATCATTAGTTCTTTATTTTGGTTTTGGTTTTTTGAACCACAGTTTTGCTCAGGTTTATCTTTTTTTCTTTCTTTCTTTTCTTTTTTTTTTTTTTTTTTTTTTTTTTTTTTTTTTTTTTTTTTTTTTTTTTTTTTTTTTTTTTGGTACCAGGGATTGAGCTCAGGACTTTGTACTTGCTAAGGACACACTTAAGCTGCTGAGCTATATCCCCAGCCCTTGGCTTTGGTCTTTGAGATAGGGTTTCATTATGTGATTTAGATTGGCCTTGAACTCATTGTGTAGTTAGCCCAGGCTGGCCTTGAATTCATGGCAGTCTTCCTGCTTCAGCTGCCCAAGTGCTAAGGTTTTAGGTTATAAGGTACAAATGTGCACCACCATCCTGGCTTTTATCACTATTTTATTTTAATTAATTTTGTTTACTTTTTTTGCCGTACTGGGGATTGAACTCAGGACCTTGCGCTTGCCAGGCAAGTGCTTAGCCTACCGAACTATCTCCCTGGCCTTTATTACTATTTTATTACCACTTTCCTGATGACAAAAATTTTAGTGAAAGAGAAGTTATTAATTTGTTAATATATGAATTAAAAATTGTTTGGCTTGCACTTTTTCCAAGACAGCATGTGGCTGCTGTTAGTTTCAAATCACTTTATTGCTTAGTATTTTTCTTACAGTAGCTTTGTCTTTTGAAAAATGTCTAGAATCAGTTAAGCTACTGCATGCAGAATTGAATAGGGCCCACAGACCAACTCCATATTGCATATTTGTTTTCTGGTACCAAGATAGGAATATCCTTTTTCCCTTTCATATTTTCTTTTCTGTATTTAGGACAGGTCGACAGGGTTTCAGTAAATCAGACTCAGTGATTCTCCTGTTTTCAGCCTGGGGCGTGCTGGGATGCCACCATGCCCAGTCTCAATCACTGTCTTAGCATGCTCTAAGGGCAGGGCTGGCACAGCTTGCAGGGAGTGTGCTCTGCCTAAGCAGGCGCTTTAGTCCCCTGAGCTTTAGTCCCTCCCTTTCATATTTATTTATTTATTTATTTATTTATTTATTTATTTATTTTTTGTGTGTGGGACCAGGGTTCGAACTCACGACCTTGCACTTGCCCAGCAGGCACTTGTGCCTCGGAGCTATCTCCCCAGCCCCCCTTCCCATTGAGATATTTAGATATCTCAATGTCTGAGAAGAAAAGCTCTAGCCTGCTTAGCATTCTGTTAATAGCCTTCTTGGTGTGGTAGAATATTATGGGATTTGAATAAAATTTATTTTTGTTGTTGTTCTCTTGACTGGATCAGCACCAAAAGCCTGAGCTTTTCTTTTGGTAAAGGGGTCTGAGTTAATTTCTTTGGTACTGTAGCCCCTTAAAAGTGCTTAGTTGCCTTTCAGAGACCAGTGATCTTCATCTTTGGGAGCTTTAGGGTAGTGGGGCACAGCATGTCATCTGTAGCACAGAGGATGTTACAGTGTAGGTCCTGAGTGCTGCCTGCTTTCTGTTTGACCAAGTGCTGTTTCATAATTTTTTTAAATTTTTATTTTTAATCTTTTGAAACGGTTTCACTATGTTGTTCAGGCTGGTCTTGAACTCATTTTTTATCGTAAGCTGGCCTCTAACTCAAAATAATACTCTTGAGGCCGGTGAGATGACTCAGCTGTCTAAAGCGCCTGCTTAGGCAAGCTTAGGCAACTTCAGAGACAGTGGTTCTATCCCTGACACCACATGGTATGCCAACCCCTACCCCCATGACAGGCTGAGCTGGCCATAACATGAATTAAAAAACAAACAAACAAACAAAAAAAAACACTCTTGTCTCAGCCCCCAAAAGCTGGGATTGTAGGCATGTGCCACTATTTCTGGCTTGTAAATTTATTTTTAATATTTCCCATGGGTGTAAAATTGAAATATTAATAGGATAGGTACTTGTTAAATTTTTCTACTGTTTGGCTAAAAATGTATTTATTTTAACTTACTCTGCCTTAGAGGCAGTAGAATTGTTCATTTCTTGATGGCTTTGAGAGGCAGTGGTAACAGTCTCAATATCAAAAGTTACTGTTTTTAAGAATTAGCATGGTGGCTGGTGTGGTCTTTGTTGGGGTCTGCCATGTCATACCAGGGTCGGGGCTAGAAAGTACAGAAGGTGATGGTGCAGTCCATCAACCTCATCTTCAGATTCTTGCAGAATAGATCCCGGATCCACATGTGACTGTATGAGCAAGTGAATATGAAGTCAGAGAGCTGTGCTGTTGGTTTTGATAGTACATGAACCTTGTATTAGTTGATGCAGAAGAAATTCATTCTAAAACAAAGTCAAGAAAACAACTGGGTCAGATCATGCTGAAAGGAGACAACGTTACTCTGCTGCAAAGTGTCTCCAACTAGAAATGATCAATGAATTCAAGCAGCAGGGAAATGAGGCAATGGCAATTATGATGATATGTAAAAAAAGGCAGTCATTTAAGTGTTTTTGCCTTGAGAGTGTTCGTAAAATATTTGTTCATATTGTTTTGACTATGCTTATATTTGTACTGAAGGCTAATAAATGTAGAGTTTTTTTTTTTTTTATTTAAGAAAAGAAAGTTGCTATGTTTGAATTTTGTTTATTCGGTATATTTGGCTTCTTAATTTTGGCAAGAAAAAGATAGAAATTTAAAACGTGGTATTTTTGGTTGAGGATAGAAAATTGGATATAGTGTTTAGTTATTTATTTTTGTGGTACCAGGGATTGAATTCAGAACCTTGTGCTTGCCAGGATATGGTGTTTTAGTCCTTAGTCTTAGCTGTCTTCAACAAGGATTTGGTTGGAAAAAATAAATGCTGAAGTGAATAAATATTTAATTCTACTGAGTACAAAAGGAGAAACAGATTTTGAAGTCTGGAATCAGAAGTCAGTGGTATGTGGCTGAGTAAGATTATACATGATGCCATCTTATTAGTGTGAGAGTGTTATGTATAATTTCAGGATGTGACCTACCTTCTTACGTTATATCTTTTGTGTTTTCATAATAACCAACTTCAGTTCCCCTTTTAATTTAAAAATAAATTGAAACCTACCCTTAAATATCCACAGGTACAATGAGAACTGTGTATTGGGGGCAGATCTTCTTATCCAAAAGCAGAATTTCATTGGTTGTTTTTTCTTTTCTTTTCTTTTTTGTTTCAGGATTTGATTTCATTGGGGTTGAGGGGTCAAATTATCCCTGAAAATTTGAGACTGCTCCTGGTATGATACATCCAGGTGCCCAACTGCCCCGGATATTTCTTTTTAAAAGATTTTCATGAATAGAAATATCTGTGGATATGTAATTTTTCTTTCTGTTTTCCTTTCATTTTCTATGTCCACTTTTTCCTTCTTAAAATTTGTTCATTAAATGAGTATTTGGCATGTACATTGTGCTTTATGTTGAGGGGATAGAAACCAAGTTCTGTTTTTGGAGCATTTCCATCCATCTTAATATTCCTTTCTCAACAGCTCTCTCAGCCACACCATACTTCTAGGAAAAAGGTATCTCGATTTTCCTTTGTGTCCCAGTCTAAGTCACCAGAGTGCAGTAAGGGTGTTCTCGCATAATGAGTCAAGATTAAATACTTCTTAGGTCATATCTAACTTTATAATGTAGTAGAGCTAACAAATTTATGTTTCATTTAACCAGGATGAAATGGAGGAAAAAAAGAGTAGCATCACTAGGAAGGAAGAAGAATGTAGCTTGGAACTTGTCTAGAGTGAACTTGGACTTTGGTCATGAAGGATATTATTATTTAGTGCTTTGGAGTTTCCCTGGTTCAGTTTTAAGTTTTTCCTGGAAAAGTCACTACAGTGGACATATTTTAAAGGTTTTTCATTATTAAATGTTCAGAAACATTTTGGTGGGTTTAATTAGGTGATAAACATTTTTTAGTGATAATGAAATGCCTGAAAACAAAAACCATTCAGCCTTTTTTTTTTTTTTTTTTTTTTAAATAGGATCTCATTATGTAGTTCAGGCTGGCTGTAAACTTGGCCCAGGCTGGCCTTGAACTTGAGGCAGTCTTCCTGCCTCAGCCTCGAAGATACTGGGAATACAAGGGTGTAACGCCATACCTGACTTGACTTTTTCTCTTATGAGAAGCTTTCTCCTTTTGAAGAGAAGGCTTCAACAGTTACTCCATAGGGCCAGTGAGGTGGCTCAGTGGTCTAAAGCACCTGTGGAGGAAAGTTAGGGCAAGCGCTGCAAAGCGCTCCTCAATCCCTGGCACCACATGCTGCGCACCCCCACCCCAAGGCGGGCTGAGCCAGCCATAACACAAACAAATAAATGAGGTTTAAGAGAAATAAATAGACAAAAATCTTTAAAAAAAAAAAGTTACTCCATGTACTGTTGTTTTAGAGAAGAAAATAAAAGCCATCCATATTACTTCTTTAAATATTACTGTGTTGGGGGCTGGGGAGATAGCTATGTGGCACAAGTGCCTGCCTGGCAAGTACAGGTTGTGAGTTTGAACCACGGTCCTACAAAAAGAAAGAAATGGAGTTAAGTATTACCATGTGATCATTTGGTTGTAGGAAAGAAATTGGTTCTTATAAAAACTCTCACTTAGTGGGGCTGGGGAGATAGCTCCGTGTGGCACAAGTGCCTGCCTGGCAAATGCAAGGTCATGAGTTTGAACCCTGGTCTTGGGGGGGGGGGCAAAAATCTCACTTAAAAGTATTTTGTCTCTCTGAAGTTGTATGTATACATGAAGCAACAAAGTGACTTAATTGCTGGTGAACTTCTCTTATAAAACTGTGTACATGTTCGTGCCATGGTCTTTCCAGGGCACATTTCATGTTCTGTGTGAGAAACAACAGGATGATAGTTACTGTTCATATTTGATTCTTCAGTCTTACTCATCACCCCCATCCCAGAAAAAGAAGTCTGTGGAGCTCTCTTTGCTGTTATCTAAAACCATTTAGTAGCCGCGTGTGGTGGCTCACACCTGTAATCCCAGCACTTGGGAGGCTGAGGCAGGAGGATTGGTGCGAGTTCGAGACCAGCCTGGGCTACAAAAGTGAGCTCAAGGTCAGCCTCAACTGCATAGCAAGACCCTGTCTCAAAAAGACAAAAAAAAAAATAAAATAAAATAAAAAATAAAACCATTTAAAAGCTATAAATTTGACAGTTTACAAAGTGTATATTTGTTATTCAGTTCCAGTTGTAGGTATTTTTCAGTGTCCTTTTTTTTTTTTTTGGTGGGACCAGGGTTCGAACTCACGACCTTGCACTTGCCCAGCAGGCACTTGTGCCTCGGAGCTATCTCCCCAGCCCCTTTTCAGTGTCCTTAGTTTGGCTTTCAAACCAGTTCTTTCTTATTGGCTTGTCACATGTGCGAAGAAGCATTTATGTATCTCTACCACTGCTGCCATCTCTTTTGAGACTGCCTGTAGGTTTTTTTTTTTTTTTTATACCAAATAAATAGGTGTAAGGCATGTTTTGGTTTGAATTGGCTGTTACTGTTTCACTGAGTTGACTATTAAGTCAGAATTAAGGGCCTTAAAGATAATGCCTGGAGCATTGAGATGGGTATTTGTTTGCTGTGCACATTTCTGCATCAGTCTTTCTCCCTGCCTCACCTTCTTTACCCCTCTGTCCCCATCGTTACAACTCTATATAAAATGAAAGTAGCTTTTAAAATCATGATCTTAATAAAATTCTGCTCCTCTAAAGTTATCTCTGATGCCTAAGAATCCCTTCTAATTACCATATTCTGGTCATTCTTTAGGTGCCAGAAATGTTAATGCATTAGTGTTCTATACAGATTTTTTAATGATACTTAAAATTATTTTCTATTTTTCCTTTATTCTCAGGTGCATGGAGGGCTGCAACAGAGGAGTGGGGAACTGAAGATTGGAATGAAGATGTAGGTATTTCCAGGTTATTCTTCATTAGTGCCTTCTATTCCTAAGTGGTATTTAGGGATAGAAAATGGATATGTTTTACCCCTTGAAATGCACCCTTAATATTCTTACTCAAAATTTTTATATCCGAAATAGTATTCTCTCTCTCTGTCTGTGTCTCTCTCTCTCTCTCTCTCTCTCTCTCTCTCTCTGGTACAGAGTCTCACTACACAACTCAGACTGGTAGTGAGTCTCCTGTCTCAGCCTGCCCAGCACTGAGATTACAGGCATGCACCGCCATGTCCAGTTTTGGTGATTGGCTCCTCAGAGGAGCAGCAGGCATGTGATACGGGGGGATCAAATCCTGGTCCTTGCACTTGGCAGGCAGGCGTTTAGAATGCTGAGCTATGTTCCCTGGTTCCCTGCCCTGAAATTGTATTCTGAGCTGTAACATTTCACATACTGTGTTAGTTACTTTTCTCATTGCTTGAGGCAAAGCACCCAACATCTACAAGTACAGGAAGGAAAAGCTTATTTAGCTCACAGTTTGTAGATATTTCAGTCCATAATCAGCAGGTTCCAAGGCAGGATAGCATGGTAAACAGTGCATGATAGAGGAGGAATTGTCATGGTGGGCAGAAGGCAACAAAGCAAGGGAGGGACCTACACAGTTTAATTTTGCTGCCTCTTTTTGTATTCTATCTAGGCCACTGAGATTAGGGTGGTAACAAACTAATCAGTAGAGCAATCCCCCACCTTTAATCCTAGGATACACCATGAGTCAGTCACAGTCTGGATTCAGCTAACCTTGAAAAAGCACCACTTATGACAACATGATTTCCTGGGATTTATCCCAGGAAGAGATACTGGTTTGAGTAGGACACCAGAACTAAAGTTAGGCAGATAGAATATTGACAGTTGCTGATAGCGCAGGACTACCTAGAACCATTCTGTTACTTGGTATAAGTTCCTATAAGTCCTACGGTTTTTTCTCAGCTCACAAACTTAATTCTTTCCATGATTCTGGTTACAAAGAGAATTGGATGAGAACCAAAGATTTCCCCTTAAGGTCAACATTGAACTGAAACATTCAGTTTGATTTTGGTTCTTGTTTATGATTAGAATTCATGGAAAGAATTAAATTTGTTAACCAGGATACTACTATAAACATAATTTTTTGATTCCTTGTCACAGTTAAGCTTTTACTATGAATTACAGTTGTCAGTTATCATAGGTAAGTTCATGTTTTAACATTTTTTTCTTTTTTGTCTTTTTTGAGACAGCGTCTCTATGCAGTTCAGGCTGGCCTTGAGCTCACTTTTGTAGCCCAGGCTGGTCTCAAACTCACACTGATCCTCCTCCCTCAGCCTCCTGAGTGCTGGAATTACAGGTGTGAGCCACCATGCCTGGCTTCATGTTTTAACATTTTAAAATCTGCCTTTCTGTAGTTATATACAGTCAGGTAAGATAGCTTTTGTGGTTAAGAAATGACATGTCAAAAGTTTTAAAGCTCATTGTGGTGGTGCTTGCCTGTAGTGTAGTCACATAGGAAGCTGAGGAAGGGAGTATTGATGTGAGTCTTGAGGCCAGTATCATGAGAACCTGTCTGAAAAAAATGGTGCTTTGATTGCCAGCCCCTGGGATTTAAAGAGATGCATCAAGGGGTGATAATTTTGCTTCTTTCTAGCTTGTCTGCTTAAGCAACTTTCAAGAATGTTACTATCTTTTTTTTATTTGCGGCAGTGGGGTTCGAACTCATGACCTTGCACTTGCCAGGCAGGCACTTGTGCCACAGAGCTATCTCCCCAGCCAAGAATGTTATATTTAGCCGGACGTGGTGGTGCACACCTATAATCCCAGCACTCAGGAGGCTGAGGCAGGAGGATCGGTGTGAGTTCAAGACCAGCCTGGGCTAAAAAAGTGAG
>PVJA010024356.1:0-31922 GCA_004027025.1 Myocastor coypus
GGGGGGCAGGAAGGTGTGTGAGTGCGTACATGTGTTGGCCCCATGAGCATGCACTTGTGACTGTGCATGCATGCATGAGTACATGGTGTGTGTGTCTGTGTGTGTGTGTGTGTGTGTGTGTGTGCATGTCTGTGTGCTCATCTTTTCAGGCTTAACCCACCCACATTCACGTCCTCTGGTCCCAATGGCTGGTTGTCCAGGACCAAAGGTGGCCGCCGGGCTCCTCCAGGCCTCCCTGTCTCTTGGGCTCTTGGATGGTGGCTTAGCTGGGGTCCTCTCCTGGCCTCCCCCATGTGTCCTTTCCTGATCTCTGTGTAAAGCTGGAGGAGACTACCCTGGGGGGCTCATTTTGCCCTCTTTGCCTCCTTAAAGAGCTGCGTGGTCCGGAAGGAGCCACCTCTGAGGTGCTGCTCTGTACCCTCCTGGGACCACCCTTCCTGAGCTCTCTGATATTCGTGTCCTGGACAGGGCTCATGCAGGGCCACACTGCTCCCACAGCCCAGCTACAGAACGACATTTTCCTACTGTGGCCCCCACACAGGAATTTGGGGCACGCATGTCAGCCTATTGCAGGCACCATTTGGGGGTCACACAGACCAGTGGCTCCTGGCTCTGCTGGAGGAGGTAAGCTTGGCTGCTGTGCATTACATCCCACGGGCAGGGACCCCGCAGTGCAGAAGCGCTGCAGCCGCTGCCAGAAGCCCGGCATCTCCCTGCCCGAGTCCTCACGACAAGACAGATGGGGCAGATGCAGAGAAGAGACCTGAATCCAAGAAGCGGTGGCCACAGGGACGAGGGTCCCCACCGCAGCTGCAGTCCCTGTAGTCCCGAGGTCAGTATGAGCTCCCGGTTGAGGGACAGACCTGGCCAGGGACGCGGATTGAGGCATGTGGCAGGTGTCTCACCATTGTCCCTGAGGCCCTGGGCTGCCATGAGGATGGGCAGATGGGTGCTTGCTGGTGCATGGCTCCTGTGAGCTCCTGGCCTTTTTGGCGCAGACCCCGCTGCAGTGAGCACCGCTGCCACTCTGGAGGTGAGGGCAGTCGCCAGCTGTTGGCCCAGGGGAGGGTCGCCACTCATGCCCAAGATCAGGCCCAGAGCCGAGGACCCCTGTCTGCTCCTCAGCCCCAGGGCCTTGGGGACCCAGACCCTTCGGCATCTGCCTGGACTTGAGGCCAGGGCCCCCAACACGGATGAGCACCAGCATCAGAAGGCAACCTTGAGGCCACATTCTACTTCCTGTTACCCGGATTACCTGTTTCTGAAAAGTGACATCTTTACAAAGGCTTCAACCTTTGTCACCCCGCATGCTGCACCTGACTAATGTGTTATCTCAGCTTCTGGTGTGGTGGGTTTGGCACTCTCTGAAGGCCTCTTCTGGGGCAGGTACAACACCTGGCCTCACTGTGCCACCCCTATCACCTGCTCCTGGTACCAGCTCTTGATTGGGCCACCTGCCTGGACTGACTTGATGTCAACTTTGATGACCCTCAGGCTGCCGCGTGAGTCATAGCACGGAAACCGAGAAAGGACCTTGGACTCCTGCTGCACCTGCTGGCAGGCATGGAAGCGGGGAGGCCGCTCCACGCCAGGCAAGGACGCCTCTCAGGAGGCTTTACCAGGAGCCTTCAGTGCCGGGGGGGAGGGGGTCATCCCAGAAGGTCCCAGTTCCCCCAGAGCTTGCATTCCTGCAGATACTCAGTCATCAGCAGGCTTCTCACAAAAGGTCAACAACTGAGATCCAGAGTCTCCAGGGCCTTCTCGGCACCGTGGCAGCTTCTTCCATACCAAGAGTTGGGACAACTGTGGTACAAAAATTTTTTTAATTTAAAACGTGTGAGAAGCCAGAATGGCGGCATGTGCCTCGTAGCCCTGGCACTCTGGGACACTGAGGCAAGAAGGTCATGGGCTTCCACCTCTGGGACTGAAAAACAAGTGGAAAACCCAAATCCCTTTGGTGTTTTCCTCACTTTTCCAGGCACAAGGAAAGACTTGAGGTCGCATCAGCCTGGAGTCCAGGTGTGGGGAGCGGCTACTCAGTGACCAAACCAAAGAGGACAGACAGACAGGAGGGGACTGCATACGGGCAGCTAACGTGCGTCACGCTGCCCTGGGCTTGGTCCTTGGACACCTGGTGACCCTACCACCTGTAGATGGAGTAGGAAGACGAGAGACATCAGAGGGAGAGACAGACAGATGGACAGAGACTCCTGAGCCCTGGGCTCCCCTCCCTTCCCCCACTGGCTCTTGGTCCTTCGTTCCTAAGTTCCCACTGCTCTGTGAGGCCCCAGGGAGCTGTACAGCGACAGCCCCACCCTGGCGAGTCACCAAGGTCATGGGGAGCCTCTGACACCGAGGCAGGGGACCCTTGAAGCATGCTCGCTGTGCTCCTGCCCACCATACCTGGGGTAGAAGGAACCCAGCAGAAGCAGAGGCAGTACCCAGACCAGCGGGCCACGAGCTCACCATGGGAGGCTCCACGTGGCTGACCCATGTCTCAGTTTCTAGACCCAGACTGGCCAGCCTGGGGAGGCCGCCGCCTCCTCCTCAGGGCATGTGCAGCCCTCTGCTACCCGGCTGAGGTCTGGTGTTTGTATGTTTGTTTGTTTGTTTTGAGTAACTTGTGCGAATCAGACACTGACTAGGCCTGAGTGACCCTGCAGCACATTTACAGGGCAGGAACTGAGTCAGGCGAATTAGCACCTCCTATCTTATAAGCAGCACTTAGCATAACTACTGGTAAAAGGGACATGCTCACACGTCCATTGAACAGGTGGATAAACTGAGGTGGAGAGTGACTCAGCGAGGATACTTCATGGTCTAACCCTAAAGACTGGGCAGGGGTGAGCAGAGAATGTATGACAGTGTGAAGAGAGAGCTGATGGCAGCGGGGCCTGCGCCAGCACTGAAAGAACTTAAGTACTGTGCTTCATGCACATAAGAACTGAGGCATGACTGTCTGCTGCTGAAAGGCTTCCTGAGAGCTCTGGGCCTGAGTGGAGACCCCAGGCCACAGCGTCCTGCTGCGCCATCGCCTCTGCATGGAGCTCGGCCGGGGCCCGGGGCCCGGGGCCCTGTAGGACCCGAGAGGCTTCCCAAGGGGGAGCCACGCTTGGTCCTAAAATAAAGTTGTGTCCTCAGGAATGAGACATGATAAATGAAATGGGGCAAAGGAGAGCGAGTCTTTGCTTCTGGGCAGACTAAGCTGGAGACCCCTGAGCTTGGGCCAGTGAAGCTGCTGTGGGTGGGAGAGGAGCAGCAGCCGAGTGGGACGGCATCGGCTGTCCTCAGATCTCAGCGCCGTGCCTCTAGAACTGTCTCATTGAGGCCTAAAATGTCCCTCAAAATTGCACGGCTTAAATTCTGATCCTGTGGCCATCCTGTTTTAGATGGGGAACCCTCCTCAGCAGGAAGCCCTCACCCCCACTAGGAGTTGGCTGGGCAATCTCCCCCCAAACTGTAGTCCCACTTCAAGGCTCCAGGGGAGCTGGGCCATGGTCAATCACAGATGTGGTTTAGATCAAGAGACAGGGGTTCCAGCCAGCTGTGAGAGCAGACAAGGATGGAAGGAAGGAGGAAAGGGAGAGAATGAAGGAGGGAGGGTGGTGGGGAAGGGAGGGAGGGAGAAGGGCAGAAGGCAGCGAGCAAGCACACAGGCAAGCCTGACTTCTGCGCTAGGCTTCAAGCATAGACGGAACATTTAAGTATCTTCTAGAAAGTCTCCCTCAGGGCTCGCAGTGATTCAGTTAACCAGCCAGCGAGAAGTTCTTTCTAGAATAGCTGCTGCTGTCTCCACGCCTTTGCCCTCTTCTAACCTTTCCATCTGGGCTTGCTCAGGCCGAGACGCAGAAAGGCCCCTGCCGCCCAGGCATTCGGCAGCGCCCAGCACGATGGGTCTGAGTGCTCACGGAAAGCCCAGCCCAGCACCCTGCGCGTTGGTCACTCTAGAAATGCTGAAGCAAGCGAAGTCCAGAGCTAAAGGTTAAATAAATCCCAACACACCCTGATGCAGGCTGCCATATACCACGGTCATTTAAAATAACTGTGCAGTATGGGAAAGCTAAACAGTTTACAACGCGCGCTCCGGAAGTGCGCGCAGCCCATGTTCGGAGGCACCCGCGCCCCTGGGAGAAGGCGTCCAGCAGCAGGGGCAGACGCGGGCTGTTTCCTTCTCTGCTCTTCGCTGTTGTCTCCAAACTGTCCGGTGAGCAGCTGTTGATGCTAATTTTCGATGAGCAGGTGGAAAATTCACTTAGCACCCTCATTGTGTTACCCAGCGGAGGCCACAGGACCTTCGGCATCCCACAAGAGCAGGGGGCGTTTTTCTGACACCTTCATCCTCCCGGGCCTCTCGGGGGTGGCCTACAGGGCACTGCCCAGTGACAGGAGCCACAGCCCAATGGTAGCAGCAGCCAGGCTCCAGGTGCCAGTGGAGAGATGCGGGAGACGCACACGTGGCCAGGGAGCGCTGCTGAGGCGGCCACGCTGGATGACCCGCCACCTCCCCAAGTGGCGCAGGCACAAGGGCAGCTAGCTGGGCTCACTGGGCTGCCCCCTCTGCTCCTCCTTCATAGCCTGTGCTCACCAGGCTGCGCTGCTGCCTCCCAGGGGCCACAGTGCCAAGCCAGGCCCCAGCTTCCTGGTCTGGCTCGCCCACATACCCTTCGCCCCTGGCCGCCACGCTTCCGTCCTCCACCTACTCCTGCCATGGTATCAGCCCCTCCCTGGCGACCTCGGTGGTCTGCGCGGTAGAACTTAGGGGGCCAAGAGATGCCAGCACAGCGGGCCAGCAGAGAGGTGCAATTTAGAGCGACCCTGGACGCCCTCTCACTCCCAGAGGGAAGGGCTCCCGTGGGGCATCTGATCGCACGTGCTGGATGGTGCAGGGAAAAAGGAACAGTGTTACGCGCTGGTGGGACGGTCAACGAGTACGGGCACTGCGGAGATCAGTGCGGAGGGCCCCCACAAAGCTAGAGCTGGAGATTCCACCGACCCAGCCATTCCTCGTCTAGATTTCTTTCCAAAAAAGTTTTAAAGACCCCCTGCTATGGCCACCTGCTTACACTTATGAACGCAGCAGCAGAAGAATCCGTATAGCTACATCTCGGAAGCAGCCTATGTGCTGTCACCAAATGGGCGGGAAAGGAAACGCAGCCTTTACCCACAGTGGAGCACTGCGCCGCCGCCACTTGAACCACCTGGAGAAGAACGGGTGCACCGTGAAGCCCGGATGTTCAGCGAGATAAAATAGGCCCGCTTGCACACCGGCTGCGATCCATTGCTTGAGAAATTCAAAGTAGAGCTAAAGAGCAATGCGAAGGGAAGGTAATAGGAAAAGGGGCGGGCACTTTCCAAATGAGAAAGAAGGGGGTCCAGGAGGAGGGAGGGGAAGCAGAATTGGGATGCGCCAGGCGCATGAGCCGGCTCAGCGTGAGGCGTGCAAACGTGGGCTCATAAAAAAGAGTCCAGGGGCCAGCGCCCCCTGCGGGTGGGGAGGAGAGCTTCGTGGGAGAACGCCCGGCTTGCCCCAGGACACCCACATCTGCACCAGGCTCAGTTCTGGGAGCTGCGCTTGTGGCGCTTCCTGGGAGGGAGGAAAGGAGTGAAAGCAGAGGGAGGGATGGGCTGCACCAGCACAGCTGCCTCTATCCACGTCTCTGTCAGTGTCCGTGCCTGTGGCAGGAGCCAGCGCCTGCAGGGTCAGAGCCCGTGATGAGGACACAGCGTCGCGTATTTATTTAACAGAATCTAGGGTAACCAAGTGAGTCTAATCAGGACCTCAAGGCAGCCAGGGAAAGACACTCAGGAAAGAGGACATGCAGAGCTGCGTCAGATAGCGGCAACAGGGGCGAAGGGTCAGCGTGTCTGTGTTGGGGGGTTGATATGGGGGATTTGAAGGCACATGGCTTTTACTGCAATAAAATTATAAATGTAAACATTCAGCTGGGCGTGGTGGCACACGCCTGTAATCCTAGCACTTGGGAGGCTGAGGCAGGAGGATCGGTGTGAGTTCGAGACCAGCATGAGCTACAAAAGTGAGCTCAAGGCCAGACAGAATTGCATAGCAAGATCCTGACTCAAAAAGACAAACATTCACTACACTCTCGGTCAGACCCTACAACACCCCCAATGTTCCAGGCCTCAGCTCTGACTCCCACGAGGACCAGTGCCAGCCCCAGGGGCCTGAGGGTAGGTGGCATGGTGTGAGAGGTGGGAACGGCCGTGAGGTGGGATCCACCCAGGACCCTCTTTCCTCCAGAGTCAGGCTCACGGGGGCTCAAGGGAGAAGACACAGACTGCTCAGAGTCGCCCGGTCCCTCGGCAGAAGCAAAGCTGGTGCTGAGCTCCAGATCTGCTGCGGTTTTCTCCTCCGTGAGCTCCAGGCACCAGGCCAGGGTCTGCATCCACGGTCCCTGGGGTTGGCTCTGCTGAGTGGCACCACCCCTCTGGCAGGCTTGGAGTGTGTCGGACGGCCTTCTGTCCTGCTGCACCCAGGACTCAACTCTTAGGTGGCTTCCTTGGGCACAGGTTGGCAACCTATCTGTCTCTGGGAACCTACCAGATCACAACCTCATGGAGACTGGTCACTGCCTTATTTCACCTCTGCGTCCCCGACATTAATCACAGTTCTGGCTGCCTAATACCTGCTTTATTAACATTTGTCAAATTCAACCACGGAATGTAAAGATTTTTGGAAGATCCACTGAAAACCCCAAAATCCTCCCCTATGTGGTCACAGGTGTCCAGCAGCACTGAGGTTTTATTTTACAGGTGGCCTGGGGATGAGAACAGGCCCCGTCACCATCAGCAGTGAACGGATGGCATGGACAGGTAGTGCACTACTGCTCGGACCCAGAGAAAGATACACTTGAAGTCGGGATAGGAAAACGGACTCGCTTTAAGACCACAATGAAGTAAAATAAATTGGATCCAGAAGGATAAATATCTGAAGGCTTCATCCATCCAAGAGTTGCAAAATATGAAAGAGAACAGACCCAGGAGAGGCGAGAGGAGTTTGGACCCAGGCCTTCTGGAGGGCAGAGAGGGCTCAGGCCTCCCCCAGGCCTGGATGTGACACTTAGGCATGGCAGCTCTGGTGGAGACAGCGCCAGGGCCGGCTGCTGGGGACTTTGAAGGCTCATGCAGGGCAGTTGGGCTCTGTAAAGCCACCGCTAGGGAACAGAGTGACCAGAGACCGGCACCCCACAGGGAGCTGCAAGGCGCTGTGCGAGGTCCCAGCAGAACCAGGAAGCACCGGGGCTGTTGCTCAGGGCAGATAGCAGACTCTGCCAGGAGCAGAGAATGGGCACCCCTGCCATCTGGGGAAGCTAAGGAGGTGTCCCAGCCCCAGCTGCCATCCTGGGTATGGAGGGATAGCCTGGCTGGTTGTTTCCTGGCCAGGTTCTGGGACTTGCTGCCCAACTGGACACCAGGCACCAGAGCCGCAGCAGAAGCCTTACCAGGTACCTCTGGCCCTGCTGGAGCTTCTCTGTGGGACTGGGCGCTCCATCGCCTGGATGCTGAGCTCAGGGAAAGGCCTGTGTGTAACTGGCTCCAGACCTGATGGGTGGCACAACCCGGGTGGGTGTGCATCCAGTAGGAGAGAGGATGGACGGAAAGACGGACAGATGGACCAAGCCCCCGCACTGCCCTGGGCCTCTGGGAAAGCAGCTTTCAGGGCCAAGCAAAGGTCCCAGCCTGGCACTGCCAGGCTTTGGGGTTCCAGAGGTCACCTCTGAGCTATGGAGTTGGCCGTGACGCCTGGGGTGTGGCTCAGGTTGGGACATAAGGACAGAGGTTGATAATGAGGGGCAAAATGCAGAGACCACAGCACGCACAGGCCAGCAGTGCTTTTAGGAAGATAGGAGTGGAGGAGAGAGCCAGAGAGGGGGCAGAAAGATAGGGGGAGGGGAAGGGCCAGGAGCAGAGGGACAGGAGGGCAGGGTGGGGGTCCTCCGGGTTGGGGCAGAGACCCTGGGGGAACAGCCTGCAGCCCTGCTGGGCGTGTGCTGCCCTGCGCCAGCACCCTGAGACCATGGCACTGTCCACAGCTCTAGATCAAGGTCGGCTTATTTAATTAAAGGCCTGAGCTCAGATCTCAGGCCGAGGCTGGGCACCTTTTACAGCCCTGCCCCCCACTCCCAAGACGGGCAGGAGGGGCCTGAGACTGTGCACCCTGACCCTGGGGGCTATTTTCATCCTCTTGATCTGTGTGTGATTAGTAAAGGCAATTAAGCAGCAGGATCAAAGCTCAGGGCCTCCTGCCTTGAAGAAGCTTGAAGAAGATGTTCTTGAACAACCCTGGAAGGGCTGAGGAAGGAGGGAGAGCCGAGCGTGGCCCTGAATGCACAGCACCTGGGGGAGCGGGGGCTGGCCTCCAGGAGTGGCCATCCGAGCCCTGCACGATAGATCAGGCCCTGCACCTGCAATCAGGCAGCCTAGGAAAGAGCCGATCCTGCCCTTCCCCCAGGGCACCTGGGGTTCTGTCCTAGACCAGAGAGAGGTGGCCTTTGGCCCTCCCACTTTGGTGGCAATAAGCTGAAGGACCCCACAGGCCCTCCCCCACACACACACTGTTTGTGGTGCAGCTTAAAAATTGCTAAGCAATTATTCTTCCCTCTGCTGCCCTCCCCTCCCTCTTCTTCCCTTCCTTCCTTCCTTCCTTCCTTCCTGTCAAATTTCTGAAGCTAGGGCCAGGTAGAAGTACACACATGTAATCCCAGCTTCTAGAAGGAAGGCTAAGGCAGGAGAATCAAAAGTACCCATCCAGGCCAGGCAATTTAGTGTCTTAATAGGGGTGTGGCTCTCTTTAGAGGGTCTGGGTTTAATGCCTTGCACTACAGAAAAGAAAACCCTGACAAATTGAACTTCTGCATCTGGATGAGCAAGCCGTGAATCTGTGGACTCTGCGCCCTTGCCCTGGTGAGGACACAGAGGGCTTCGGTGTGAATCGGCCTTCTATGCTCAGCAGACCCCCAAAGAGGGAGGGAGGGTGAAGCGTGAGGGTCAGAGCTCACCCTAGAAGAGGCCCGGCTCTGCAGGTGCCCTGCCCCAGGTGGGCTAGGACCAGGCAGGCAGGCGTTCAGGCAGGGAGGGTGGTGGGTGCTGAGAGCTGGGTTTCCAGGTGGCCCCTCTCTTTGGCCACTCTCCACTGTGGCTGGGAGCTAAGTGTCCCCCCAAAGCTTCGTGCACTCAGGGGCTCAGCCTGTGGACTGGCGGGGGCCAGAGGTGCTGGGCTGCTGGAGCTGCTTGAGGCCTAGAGAGGGCCAGGAAGAGTGGCCAGTCTGGTCTGGTCCTAGGATTCTGAAGGCCAGGCACTGCCTGGGGCTCCCTGGGCCTGGGCAGGTCTGGATGTGAGGGTCCTGTTCGCCAGAGACACAGAAATTGCATGAGACTCAGGGACAGAAAGACACCCAGGGCCAGGTAGGGGCTGTGCAGACCCTGAAGTCCTGGGCCCGTACAGCCCAGCCCGGATCCTTCTGCCCCATGCTAGGGACTGCTTCCTCCACACCCAGCCAGAGCCACCAGGACGGGGAGGAGGCAGGAGCCTCACATGCCCACAGGACAGCAGGGTGGGGTCAGCATCTCCGGCTGCACACTAGCACCAGGCCTGTGCCAGAAGAGAAGACCAGGAGCTGTCATTTCTATGTGAACCGGGACGTGGTGGCCACAGATGGGCTCACGTGCGTCCACCACTGAAGCCTACGCAGGCCACGCGCACAGAGCCATCTACGCACTGAGCACAGCGGGGAAAGTGAGGCAGGCCCCTCTGGGGTGGTGGGCGGCCCTGCCAGGTGGCTGCAGCCTGCAGAGTGCACCGCAGCTGGGGATGGGCTAGAGCCAGCGGAGGCGCCGGCACACGCCTCAAGGGGGCATGCAGGAGGGCGGAGTCGCGTCCTAGTCGCTGAAGCAGCTTCTGCACCCACAATCTCTAGCACCTTGCTCTCTGCTGGGGCAGGGCTGAGCAGCCTGCCGTGCCTTCCCTGGGCTCAGGTAACCATCACCCCAGCCCAGCCTTCCCCAGCAGTGCCACTTGGGCCACAGACATTCTGCCCGATAGACTCCCCATGGCTTTCCCTCCGTCTTTACTTTCTGCCTTCAGGAGACCAGATTGTCCTGTGGGTCTGTTCTGCTAGGAGGGAGAGAGGAGCCACCCAGGGTCCAAGGAGGAGAGGGGGAACCAGGAAGTGGGGGGAGGGCACAAGAAGGGGGAGCGGGAGGGAGGGAGCAGCAGCTCTGGAGAAGGGGCAGGTAAGAAGCTGGTGGGCAGCTTGGCAGGGCATCCGTGCTTGCCAACGGGCTCATCGGTCACCTGCAGCTTGCATCAAGACGTTAAGGGTGGGCAGGGAGATAGCTCAGTGGCGTAAGTGCCTTCCTGGCAAGCACAAGGTCCCAAGTTTGGTGCTGGTATTGCAAAAAGAAAAACAAGCAAAGTTTGTTTTTCAAACATTCAGGATGCAAAGTGCAAGATGGGCTTGGCTGAAGCTGCAGACCTCGAGCCACGGCATGTGAAGGCATCCGTGTACAATGTCATGAGGCGCTGCATGTGATCCTGTGTGTGCCCTCCTTGGGCTGGGTGTGATCTGGGGTTGGGGGGCAGTGGGGCTGGGGCCACCCTGTGGAGCCTTGCAACGTTGAGAGAGTGTGGGCAGCAGTGCCCGTGGCCAGGGAGCCAGGTGGTCAGGGAAATACGAGTGAGGGACAAACCACTCCAGCCGGCAGCCTGATGTCCCCGGAGATGGTGCAGGAGCAGGGACCCGCCCAGATACGGGGGTGATGACACTGATCTGGCTGAAGAGACCCAGCAAGGCTCAGTGCCAGGCCTGGATGGCACAGGGAAGGGCACAGAGGGGCCAGGAGGAGGTCCAAGCCTGAGGCATACTTGGCCAAAAGGAGAGAACCCTGGGTAAGCAAACTCCCAGCCCCTCCCTGGGCTCAGGGGCATGTCCTTGGAGGAGGCCCCATTGCCGCCCATAGTTACAGGATGGGGCTATGAATCCTGGCTGTACGAGGGGCAGGTGCTGGGAAGCACCTGGGTCAGACCGCCAGTGAGGAGAGCTCTGTCCGGGGCTCCCTGTCCTTTGCTCCAGGAGCATGGGTGGGGTCTTCCTGACATCCCTGCTTAGACAGCAAGCTTGTCCTCAGCTGCTGAGTGCTGAGCAGGCAGGGAGAGGAGAGCAGCCCCTCCACACGCGGCCCCAAGGCTGGCCCTTTGGCCTGGTCTTGGGGTGGGGGTTCAGCTCCAGGAGAGGGGACTCCACAGAGACTCTGCCTTTCCTGGCCTTGGGGGCAAATACAAATAGTTCATTGAGGCTGGTCACCTGCTGCAGAGGCTGCGGAAGCCCCGGGGAGGTATCTAAGGCCACACTAAATAGTTGCCACCAAGTGTGCCAGCAGGGCTCTCCTGACCTGCAGGTGCAGCTGGTCAAGTGTTATGTACAAGGAGGAGGCAGGGCTGGGGGTGGGGGACGCTGTGCAGGAAGGGGACCTCGGGGTAGATAGTGGTCCAGCCTGCCTGGCTCCCAGAGGCCCCAGTGCCACCCAACCCCATCAGAAGAACCACAAGAGGTTGTCTTACAGAGGGCCACGGGTCAGTGCACACCACTGCTTCTTCATCCGTTCTTTACTGACTTCAAATTTTGGGATTGCAGGGGGCGCCCAGCACTTGGAGATGACCTGGTTCCCCTTCACCCTTTTGGAAGGGCACAGTGGCCTCAGGAAAAGTTGCAGCCTGCAGTCAGCAAACCTGAATGGCCCCAAAGGCCCTCCACCTCCTGGTCCCAGAGTGCTTGTGCATTGGGTTCTGTGGCACAGGGTGGGTGCAGATGGAGCTGCAGCTGCGGATCAGGGACCTGGATGGTCCCGGTACTGGGACGCAGGCCCTGAATGCCGCAAGATGGAACCGGAAGGCGGACAGAGAAGGTACTACCTGAGGGGAAGGGGCCACCCTGGAGGAGAGGGCCGCCTTGGAGCAGGGAACACAGGTGTGCCCCAGATCCCAGGCCCTCGGACTCCTTGGCGCGTGTTAGATTCACGCAACACAAAGCCTCCCAGCCTAAGACGTTTTGCTCAGTCACCAAAGGGCCCATCACTCCACCCCTTGGCCCACGCCAGGCTGAGTGGCTGTGAGGGGACCGTGTGCATCTGTCCTGGTGTTTCCTATCCCTGTTGGCCCCCTGGCTTAGGGTGTGGAGTCCCCGGGGCTCTCCTTGCTGGAGACTTGTTTGTTCTTCCAGCTCACTAGCAGGAAGCAGGACGGTGCCAGGGCTGTCCTGGTGGTGCGCTTGGGCCATCTACTAAGACACCTAGGTGGGCTCCATCCTCAGCCCCTGCTTTGAGGTTCAGGTTCCTCCCACCTGGCAGCTGAGCAGCAGTGCCCGGGCTGTGAGTGGGAAGCAGGACTTGAACTCGGCTCCCTGCGCTCCTTGCCTCAGGTACCTCTCAGCCATGTACCTTTCAGTCCAGCTGCTAAGACAAGTTCCAAAGGACTCAAGAACACACAGGCTGTCAGGCCCTATGCTGTCCAGAGCGACAAAGCTGCCCTCGGAGCAGCAGGTGAGAATTGCCCGGAGTCTGCGCCCAGAGGTGGGCCTGCCCAGCGGTCCAGGAAGGATGGCTCTTTGACCCGGATTTCTGCTCCATGGATGTCAGAACTTGTCTGCCAAATGCTTCCTGCGGTCGTCCAAATGAGAAAGAAAAGCAGCTCACTTCCTCCAAGCAGCCTCAGGCCTGCACCGGCCGGCCGTGTCACCATGGGTCGGCGCCACCTGCTGCTAACGTGTGCGTGTGTCTGAGTGACCCAGCCATCAGCAGCTGTGGCAGGGACACAGCTGGGCAGGCTGGCCAAGCAGGTTCCTAGCACAGGCACAGACGCGGCCCCAAGCCAAGTTCACAAAAGGGTGCAGCTGTGTGCCAGGCAGACCGGAGTGTACAGGGGCAGTTACAGGGCATGTCCGCCTTGTTCATGAAACCAGGCGAGGCCCAGCCTGGCCGGCAGCCGTCCCTAAGCCCCAGTGACCCCACCTCCTGTCATGACCTGGCTCAGGAGCAAGTCTTGACCTCCAAGCAGGAGACACGCAGGGCGGGCACTGCCTGGCACCCGGATGCCCAGCCAGTTTCTCATGCAGAGGGAGACAGCCCGGTGAGGGCCACAGAGCAAGTTCTCACCTGAAAGCCTCAGTGCAAAAATAGTGAGGCTTACATGAGAGCTGAACAAAAAATAACGTGTGCGAAAAATTTATTAGAGTGCAAGCGACTGGAGGACTCCACCCCACGTGCCTCAGACGAGCTCGCCCAGCTTCGAGGCCACTTTTGCGGCACTCTGGGGTCCTCCTTCCTGAGCGTCTCCACAGGTAAGACCAGGGGCCGGGGGAGATGGCTCCGTAGTGTCAGCACAAGAGCCCAGATTCCATGCTCAGTACCACATGCTATGTGCTGGCCTGGACCCTGGGTGGGCATGGTGGCGCACCCCTGTAATCCCAGCGCTGGGGAGGCTGAGACAGAAGGATCAGTATGAGCCCGAGCTGCATAGCGAGACCCTGTACTGAATAAAAACGCAGACAAAAAATTAAAGAAAAAGCCGGGCGTGGTGGTGCACGCCTGTAATCCCAGCACTTGGGAGGCTGAGGCAGGAGGATCAGTGCAAGTTCGAGACCAGCCTGGGCTACAAAAGTGAGCTCGAGGCCAGCCTCAACTGCATAGCGAGACCCTGTCTCAAAAAGACCAAAAAAAAAAAAAAAATTAAAGAAAAAAGAACACCGTGGCCACTGCTGGCCACAGAAAGACTGGCCGTAGGAACACCACGGTGCTCCTCGTGCGCCTCATTCACCAGGACTGCACTGCGTGGCTTCTTGTGGAAGGTGCCTGGGTGTCGTCCTCGAAGGAGGTGTGGCTGCCTCCCTCTGGGTCAGCCTCACCCTCTTTCCACAGACAGATGTGCTCAGAGCTGGCCAGGACTTTCCAGTTGTCTTTCAGCACCAGTAGTTGTCTCTGAAGATGGCAGGTGTGTGTCCCCAGAGTCGCTGCCTCCTGCTCCCTTGTGTGACCCCAGTTGTAATGGGATGAAGAGCCAACGCTCCATGCTGTCAGCTGGGACGGAGCCTCGAGACAGAGGCTATGACTTCCTGGGGCTTGGCAGATCACACATGAGAGCTGAAGCACGGGACCCCAGGACATCAGGCGCCATCTCGGTTGTGTCATGCCGACGGCTCCTTCTGCATATCCTTCTCTCTGCATGTGACAGAGGTAAATGCAGGCATCCTACGTAGCCCAGCTCACAGCACTCACCTGCTTCCCGCCATTCTCCCAGTCACTCACCCTCAAGCCACTCCTCCTTCATGACTGGATAAAGCCTGGGTTTGGCCCTGGGTCGAGGCCTTTGTGCCTGATGGCCATCACTATGGCTGGACTCAGGACCCTTGGCACCCCAAAAACTACTAATATGCCTCAAAGTCTTTATCCTTGCCATGGGTTGCTGTGGAAGTGGTAGATTGCAATTAATTTGATGAGATTCTAGTAACTTACCCTTGGAGTTCCAAATACAAACCTCCTCGGCCGAGACGAGGACAGGAGAGGCCCTCTATAGCTTCTGCTCTTCCCCAAAGGTGGAATGACCATGAGAAGGAAGTGCTTTGGGTCAGTGCAGGCCACGGAGGCAGCCACGATAGCACAGCTACTGGCAGGGAAGAGGACTTCCAGAGCTGCCGTGGAAGGTGGCAAGGGGCAGCACAAGTGCGGGTGCAGCAAGCGCAGGCTCTGGGGCTTCGTGGCACTGACTTGACCACTGCGTGCTTACACTTGGACACAACGCAGCATTCACCTGGTCCTCATCTTGTGTACTTGGACATATTTCGGGAACAGGGAGAATTTGTGGGCCCTGGTCCGCCCTGTGGGGACCAGCACTAGGTAGTCAGCTCCTGTGTCACCTTGTCATCCTCATCATCCTCATCACCTTGAGCTCCTCCCACGTCCTTACAGTGGCTCTGCACCAGTGGCCTTCCTGGCCACGTGGGCCGTGGGGGAGGCTGTATCTCCAGGCAAGGCTGCTGCAAGTGTGAGAGCAGGTTGTGAGCTCCGGGTACCCCTGTCCGTGACACAAGCTCAGGGCCCTGCCTCTGGCTTTAGCAAGCTCCTGGGCATGTCCAACACGGCTGCTTGGGTTATTGTTCAAACCCGGGCACCGAGAATGGCCACGGTGACATTGAGAATACACAGGCTGGGACCATCACACCTTGGAGCTCAGGCCCATGGTGCTGAGAGGTGAGGTCCGGGGTAGCTGGCCCCACACAGGGAGGCCACTGTCAACACATCCCTGCAGGGCCAGCGACAGCAGCACACATCAGGAATCTGCCCCACACCCACCCTCAGAGGACTGCAGACACCTGCTGCTTCAGACTCCAGCTGGAGATCCGGCTTGTCCTCCCCGGCCTAGCACAGTATCCCAGCAAGTGAGCCGGCCCCGGGATTGAAGTTTATTGCACCCCTTTTTATTGCTACCCTGTCTGCCTCCAAAGAGAATTCAAAGCAACAGCCACACTGAGTCACCTGTAATCATTCCAGGAAGCCATTGTTTCAGGCTCTTGGGGGCAGAATTCACCACCTCTAAAGCTTCCCCACCCCAGTAAAGAAAGACTGGATGTTTGGTTTACCATGGGTTGTCCAGAACATGGACTCTATTTTTGAGCTTCTCAAACAGAAATTGTGGCCATGCTACCTCAAGTAGAACCTCAAGTAGGCCATGCATCTCCAAGGACATGTTCCTAAGGGAAGAGACATGGTTTCTTATTCTCCCTTAATCTTGCTGACTAGCATAGGAAACAATGGCTGGTGCTCTGGCAGCTCTTTTGGATTATGAAATAACCCTAAGAAGCACAGCATGGCAAAACACTGGGGCTCAAACGGGCCTGCCCCCTGGTCCCCGCAGTGTTCTACAACCACGGACGCTGTATTTCCAGGCTTCTGGGCTGAGAGCCAGTCACCGCTCCCTCTGTGCTATCTTAAGATGGTGTTCTCCGTAGCTAGCAGTCATTGCTACTTCTCACAGACACATCTTCCCTGTGCCCTCCTCCCCCAGCCAGTGTGCTTCTGAGAATGGAGGGAAACAGCAGGGCAGGGGCAGGAGACAACTGAGGCTGCTCCCAGGATTGCCTTTGCTCAGCTGCCATTCCACTCATGGGCCAGCATGTTCCTTTAAGCCCAGGCTCACACAAGGGACACTCTTTGAGCCACGGAGCCTTCCACGCGTGCCTCACTCACATCTTTACAGTGACAGCAGGGGCACAGCCACCTCTGCCCCATTAGCAGGCAAGGACGGAAGCCTGGAGAGGTCACTATGCCCTGGGTGGTCACCATCCAGCCCATAGCTGGGGCTGAGGCCACTTCCGTGTCAGCCCTGTGCCCCAACCATGGCATCATGATGGCCGGGCCTGACCACCAGTGTCACGTGGGTGGCAACAGGGAACTTGTCCACGCCCTGGACCACTGTTCCTAAAGCCACCAGGGCTGACTTCCACCGCCCAGGTCCACCTCACTGTGCACAGGCTGGGTCCTCCTGCCCACCCTGGCCGGTGCCCAGCAGAGGGGAGGCAGGCTTCCACACAGGGGTGGTGCTCAGCCTGTCAGAGACAGAGGCTTGAAGCAGCCAGGACCAGCCCTGAGCAGGGAGCACCAGGCCTGCACAGAGAAGGTCACTGGGCACAGGAGAAAGGAGCGACGGGCTCCCAGGGGGCTGCCGAGTGCATGCACGGGGCAGAGGAGGGTCCTGAAACAGCAGTGTGTCACAGGGGCCACCTGCGGATTCAGCGCAGCCCCTGCTGAGATGGCAACCCTGAACTGATGCGGTAGCAAAAGACGGAGGAGAACCTGTCCAGGTGGAGCAGGTGGAGGTACCAGAATTCTGACTCCCACAAAGCCGTGGGACATCAAAGGGCTTTACTAGGCTTCAGAGGCCTACAGGGCCCTTTACACTTAAGAGCTACGTTTGATGATGGGTTGTCCGAATGTAGGTTAATTCATGAAGCCAGAGGTGGTGGCCTGGGCGGAGAGGCTGCTCTCCAGGGGCCTCAGGAGCTTTCTGGAGCTTCTAGAGGGAGGAGCCAGGGGGCGGTGCTCCGTGCTGCTGAGGCAGCATCTTGTGAGGGCTCCGCCCGGCCGCCCATCCCAGCAGGTGCTTACGGGCACCGCCCACGTCCTGCAGTGCCCCACGAAGTTTTTGTTTATGTGAGGAAGACACCAAGGAGGGGAGGACGGCTCCGGGCAGTCACGTTGAGGAGGCTGAGGAGCTGAGGAGGCTGAGGAGGCTGAGGAGGCTGAGGAGGCTGAGGAGGCTGAGGGGCGCCGGCCGCAGCTGAGACCTCAGGTCTGTCCTGATGGGCGGGTGGGCAGCACGGCGGCTGGTTTCCAGGCTCTGCCAGGTGCATGTGTCTAGCCCAGGGCCAGATCTGCAGGACAGAGCCTCCTTGCCGAACGGTTCAGACACATGCCCGGGGACTGGGAGAACTGAGGGGCTTCAATGCTTGCCCGAGCCCTGGGCACAGTGCAGAGGCGTCTGGAGGGAAAACAGAGAAAGCCAAGATCGTGCTCTCGGGATGCCCAAGAAATGGTTGGTGGCCATGCTCGGAGTCCAGGCAAAAGCCCGACAGAGGAAGTGCAGCCAGGGAGGGCGGGCGGCCAGAGGGACGCCGCGCAGTGCCAGCTGTGGAGCACAGGGACGCGGATGGAGCCCTTAAATGATGTGGGGGATCGTGCCAGGGGAGGAGGCTGGGCACATCAGGCCGATGAAGGCTAGCACGTAGGACAGGGAGCCCAGAAGGAGGGGCTGCTGCCATGCAGACCTGGCTGGACAGCGAGTGTGGGGGCGTGGCAAGCAGCGAGGCCGGAAGGGCTGGGGCAGGTGGAGGGGCCGCCCACTGACAGACTCAGAGGCCCTTGGACACCAGGGCTGGGGCTTTCCACTGACACCAGAAGCCTGCAGGCCTTTTGGGCAGCTGTTCCAGCTGCGAGGGCTCCGTGGGAGCTCCTGCCCGCAGGGCTGAGCACCTTGCCTCCTGTTCCCGGAAGGCAGTCCTACAGTCTGCTCTGTGTGTGCAGAACCCGAGCAAGTGACCGAGAAGCAGGAATCTACCACTGTCACCCTGAAGTTGCCCAGTGTCCCTGCAGACCCACCCGTGTTTATAGCAACACAACTTGTAGCAGCCACACCTTGGAAGCAGCCTCTATGTCCACGAACAGATGAATGGATAGACAAATGCACTTCCACACTGTGGAGCACTCCTCTACCGTGAACAAGGTCAGGCTGAGTCATATGTAGGGAAACCTGGCCTCCACAACGCGAAGGGGAGCAGATCAGACGTCCACGCCTCAGTGCTGAGGGGCTCTTCTTGTCTGAGAAACCCAAAGTATAAACCAATCGAAGAGCAAAATGAAAGCGAGATCACTGGAAACGGGGAGGCAGAGCGCTGACAAATAAGAGGGGCGAAGAGCGGGAGAGCTCACCCCAGCAGGGGTCACGGAGTGCCTAAAAGTGGATCTGTCCACGGTGCTGTCCAAGAAGGGTTCCGAAGGGAGCCAGGCCCCCAGCCACCAGGTGGAGGGCCTTGAGTCTCCAGGCAGGATGCTTCCCCTCCCACCAGCGGGGCTGCCCTGGTGCCCTCCCAACGGGTGACAAGGTCTCCCGGTTGTATGTCATTATGTGTTGGCGCTGAAAGAAACCACGAGAAGACCGGATGAATTCAGCTCAGCGGTCTCACTGAGATCTGTCTCTCTCCCAAGTGAGCCTCGGCCCACAGAAGCATCTGGTTTTTATTGAGCATTCAAAGACAGGCTAAGGAATGTGCTCACGTGCCTAATTACTTTAGTTAAGAAAGACTGTAATCTCCGTTGACCTTCACTATATGTCTAACACTAGGCTCACACAAATGTTAAATAAAAAGATTACAAGGAGGGGAGGAGATAAATTGGCCCTGGGCTTTGTTTATTGCTCTGCACTTCTTAAGATGCTAGTTTTTTATCTCTACATTTCCCCATCACACAGTGCCTTGGAGCGCCCCCCCCCCCACTGGCCTTGAGGACAGGGCCACGGTGGCGTGCAGCAGAAGCTGCAGTAATTCTGCTGAGCCACAGCCAGGTGAGGGGCAGAGGGGCCACCAGGAGAGGGAGGCCTAGGAGAGCGAGGCCTAGGAGCCCCCATCCCTGACACCTGCCCGGCTGTCATGAGCACTGAGCCTCGATGGCCTCCCACGCCAGCGCACCATTGCTCTCGTGTTTCTCCCCATGGGGCGGGGCTCCTCAGGCAGGTGCACCCAGCCTCAGCAGTGTGGGTTCTGCACTGAACTGGGGAGGCGGCTTCCTAACACCCAGGTCCCCCGGGTACAAACAGGTGAAGTTCCTTCACTGTGATGGCTTTAAATGGAGCAGGAGTGGGCTTGGTGGTGGTGTCATCTGTGATCCCAGCACTGGTGAGGCTGAGGCAGGAGGGTCGCAGAGAGTGGGATGAAGGGTAGCCTGGGCTGCATAGGAAGGCCCTATCCCGTAAAGCAATCCTCCAGCCCCTCAGAGGGCTGGCAAGGCCTCTTGGGCCTCTCCTAACCCTTCCCCTGGAGGGTAGCTGCTGCAGATGCCCAGCTCTGACCCTACCCCACCCACCAGCGGTGGCCATGGCCCCGTGCGGTTTCTGTGATCTGAACTGCCGGCATCCCTTGCCATTGTCCGTGCTAGTGGGGGTCAGATCTCAGCAGCACAGCGGAGGCCCTGGGTCCCTGCATGGGTCTTTGCTCTCTCCGTGGGCTGAGCTGCGCTGACCTCCAACCCAGAGAAGGTGACACAGTTGGCACTGGAGCAGCTATGGGACAGAGGAGCCACGCTGGAAGAAGTGGGCAGAAACTTCTTCCAGGAGGAAAGGAGGGACCCGGAGGGACTGGCCCTGCTGAGCAGTGCCAACCCTCAGACCTCCCAGCAGGCCTGAGACAGACAGACTCAGGGCTGTTGAAGCTGCCTGGGGTGTGGCATTTTGCCACCCCTCCCTCTCTGGCAGGGGCGTGGCTCAGGCAAGGGGGCTTTGAGGGGAGGTGGGAGGTGACTGCAGCAGTGATGAAGCCTGAGTTTCCATGCAGGCAGGGTTACAGAGAGACCAAGGTCCCGGGGGATCTTAGGACAGAAGGACCGTGGTGCAAGTGACAAGGGCTGGGGAAGAAGGGCCCGGTCCCCAGACAGCAGGTGGCCTAGAAATGCCCCCTCTCTGTGGCCCCAGGGCAAGGCCCTGGCCTGAGCTGAGAACACCAAGCCGAGCCTCCGCCCCCGACCCACAGCTGGCTGAGGTGTGGCTGTCCCCGCAGGTCCTCTGGGTCCCTGCATGGCTCCAGCGCTCTCCTCTCAGCTCAGCCATGTTCCATGGCCAAGGTAGTGAGAGCCTGGGGGCACCGCCCTCCTCATGGGGTGATTTGTCCAAGTCCCCCAAGTAGGGCATCTCAGGAGCTGGCACGGCCCAGCGGCAAGTCGCTGCTCCACATGGGGCGGGGAGAGCCAGGGTTCAGAGCAGACGTCAGGGGAGGTGGGCACCAGCCACGCCCTAAGCCCGAAGGACGCCCAGCTGCTGTCCCCAGAGGGGAGACAGGAGGAAAAGGAGCATGGGTCCACTCAGGCAGACTCAGGCCATCTGCAAGGCTGGGAAGCCGGGGCGGCGACACGGAGCTGGGGGCCCTGGACACACTGGTCCCTGCAGAGTCCCCAGTGCATCTCAGGGGCCCGCTGTATCCAGGGCCCTCCCCCTGAGGAGTCAGGGCCCACCTCATGCAGGGGCCCCCAGGGGAGTCTCAGGGGTCCACCGCGAGCAGGGCCCTCCCCCTGGGAGTCTCAGGTGGTGCCAGTCCCAAGCACTACCAGCAGTCTACTCTGCAGCAGAAAGGAGGTCAGGACTGCACAATCCCGTCGCGCGAGCGTGCGTTCCTGTAAGTGTGAACTTGTGACACTGGCTCTCTCAGCGCTGAGCTGCAGCCTCTGACCTTTCCCCCAGATGTTAGTGTGCCTGCCGACCCCATGATGGGCTGAGAGGGCGCTAACAAAGCTGTCACTGCGGACCAGACTCAGTGGCAGGATTAATTTCTCCATTAATAATGTCCTAATTTGCATGATTAATATATCACAGCTGATGAACGCAGGCAGCTACAAATAAAATCATTGAACAAAAATGCCACCTGCTGAGGAAAAAGAATAAGGCCAACAACCAACTTGACTCAGCAGCATGAGCAGGGGCTGTGTGCTTCCCCAAACAACACTGACAGTGCTTGAAATTTCTCCTCAACCAAAATAACTCCACAAGGCATGCAGGTGCCAGGATCACAGGGGCTCCCAGCACGGAGTCTGAGCCTTCCCGACAAGGCTACCATGGACAGCCTGCTTGCTGGGCTCCCTTGTAGCTTCTCTGGCTTGCGAAGCTGGCCTTGGGCCGAGAGGCAGGACCTGGCGGGCCACAGTGGGGCCACTGTGTCAGCCCAGCTCGCATTCCTCCTACAGCCCAGACCTCAACTATTTGGACAGCAGGATGCAGAGGACGCCGTGCCAGCTGCACCAGCTGCAGCCGAGATCACGGGGTCAGGGCTGCAGCCAAGCAGGAAATGGCCCGGGCAGCACAGGCTTCTCAGAAACCAAGGTGGGGCCCACAGGGAAAAGGGTAGGCGGGGACCCCCAGCCCAGGGCACAGCCTGTACCCTGGAAAATAAAGCCCCTCTGAAAGGCAGCAGGGAGAAGCACCTGAAGCAGGGACGCTGCGTGCCCGGGAATGTTCTGGAGCCGCGGTGGCCAGAGCAACAGCTGCTGGTCACATGCTGCTGCTGGCCACTGGACGTGTGGCCAGCACAGCTGAGGAGCTGGGTATAGGCGTTGGCTCACTTTCTTTTTTTTTATGTATTTGGTACAGGGTCTCACTATGTAGCTCAGACTCGGCGTGATCCCTGCGCGTCAGCCTCCCCAGTGCTGGGATTGCAGGCATGAGCTACGACTCCTGGTCCTGGTGGCCAACTCAGCATGCCTGCGGGTGGGCCAGCGTGCCATGTGGTGCTAGGGATCGAGCCCTGGTCTCCCCGGGCCTCACTTTTTTGAGTCATTTCTTGAAGTCAGTGCCAGCCTGTGGGAGCCAGGGAGGGAAGAAGCTGGGTCCAGCCTGCCCTCGCCTGCCTCTGAGATGCACCTTCCGTCTCTGGATGGGTTCCCATCGGAGTCTGAGTCTGCCCAGGTGGCCTCCCAGCAAAGGGCCGCAGATGTGGCCCGCGCTGCTTTCTGTACCCGAGCAGACAACTCAGAGGAGCTGGGTGACAGTCGGACATGCCAGGCTTGCATGAGATCCAGGAAGGCCGCTTCCAGTTTGACCTCCTCCCCTTCGGATCTTCGATGCAGCCATCACACGGCCACCTTGATGGAGTTCACACTGCAGCTGCAAGTGTTAACTGGTCCTGTGCTTGCCCACCTAGGGGACACCATTAGTGTTCCGAGTCCCTTGAGCTGTCCTTAGTGTCTGGGCTACAGGACCCACAGATCCCACACTGGGGGTGACCTCTGCACACCGACCAAGGGCAGGTCCCCGCCAGCCACCCTCTGAGCACAGCTGTCTTCACAGACGGGAATCTGGAGGGTAAACCTAGGTTTAAAGGACACCCCCAGGACCCCGCAGCAGTGCGTCCCTGGGGCTCCCGCCAGCCCTGTCCCTGCGCTCTGTGCCCCCAAGCCAGTCACCAGCGGGTGTCCAGCTCCTCTCAGCTGGGCTCCTTCTCCTCTGCGCTGGATTCTGCTGCCAGCTACCGCCATCCTGGGACACGCCCCACTGCTCACAGCCGCAGAGAGCCGCACAGAACAAGGACAGCTGCAGCTGTGGCACCTGCACCATCAGCCACCGCCAAAGAGCCGACAGCGGTGATGAACACAGTCAGGTCACTGGCCTGGGAAACGAGTCGCTGGTGATTCCTCAGCGGCGCAGATGTGGCAGAGCATACCCGCGCGAGCGAGGACAGCTCTGCCTCGCTGGGGAGGTGACTGCATGGGATGGTGGTCAGAGACGCGGCTCATCTTGAACCAGCACACCATTAAGGAGTCCAGGAGTGTGATGTGTTACCCTGGAAATGTGCCAGGGGCGTGCCCTCTAGGGAGCCTTAGGCCACACGCAGACACACTGGCACAGAATGGTGGATCCACCCACCTGCTCCACAGCAGCAGCCACGGAGCTCCATAGGTGCGTAATTTAAAAGGTCATGTTAAGTTTGTTGTCTTTTTGAGACAGAGCCTCACCATGCAGTTCAGGCTGGCCTTGAGCTCATTTTGTAGAGGCTGGTCTCAAACTCTCAAAGATCCTCCTGCCTCAGCCTCCCGAGTACACAAATTACAGGCATGCATCATCATACTCGGTGGTGTAAAAAAAGTTTAAAGCCAGTTGTAAACCTGAAACATAAAATAAATATGTCAGCCGTCACATGAATGGTTGGGAGCTCACTGACACATTTTCCTAAAAGTCAAAAGAGGCAAGTATGATGGCTCAAGCCTGTACTTGTAGCTATTGGGGGGCTGAGACAGGATGATTGAGAGTTCAGGCCCAGCCTGAAATTTTTAGCAAGATCTTGTCACAAAATAAAGGGTCAAAAGGGATAAAATTTGAGTATTCTATTTATCTCAGGACATAAAATGTCATTATCACTGCATGTAATCACAAATTCTAATTACTCATAAGGTATTTTCTCCTATTAAGACTTTGAAACTCAGTGTGTGTTTTGAAAGCAACCTCATGGGAAACCCCGGCACTCAGCCTCGCCAGGACCGCGCAACTCCGTGGGGACCCGGGGAAAGAGCAGCTCATGCAAAGCTGTGGACGCCCAAAGCCTGCGATGGTGGCTGGGCTGCTGTGGACAGTGCCTCGCTGGGCCCAGGGAGGCCACGGCACTCAGCACTGCAGGAACAGAGCTCGGGGTCCAGCTTCAGGGGCCACAGGGCTTCTGACTCTGGGCAGATGGGACAGTGACTCCCTCACATCTCCTGGTGCCGCTGATCCCATTCTTGTGCAAGTGGGCAGTGGAGGGACAGGGTAGTGCAGATGAGGGCTCCTCTGGTCAGAGCCTCTGGTTCTCACCGCCTGCCTTGGGCAACTGAGACGTAAGGGCTTTCCAAAAGCACTGAGTAGTATCAGGGGTGAGAAGCAAAACTCAGCCCTAGTGTGCTTGCCCTGCAGCAGGCCCTGGGCTCGGCCTCAACACCAAAACACAAGAAATACGTCCGGAGGCCCAAATGTGTCGTTCTGGTTTATGCTACCACGGGGAGCTCAGCTCCACTTCTACCCATTATATCCCACTGCTCCTGACTCTGCAGGCAGATGTTCTCTGATAACCTTTCCTGCTAGTCCACATAAAAGAATCAAAGCGAAAAACAAACAAACAAAAAAAAAACAAAAAAACAAACAACAACAACAACAAAAAAAAAAAAACAGAGATGCAAAGCCCTGGGACCACTGGCAAGTCAATTGGTCTGTATTGACCCAAATGATGAAAACATCTCCAGCTTCCTCAAGGTTGGGACTTGGCATATAAAAAGGAAAGCTAAGGCATTTTCAAAACACTTGCCTCAAACTACCATCATTAGCCAGGCCCTGCAGCCCCTACAGAGCAGGTTAAACACCTTCAGTACTGCCCCTTCCCTGCTGTAGAGCTAGAATAATACAAGAATATGGGCACCTGAAGACGTCTGATCCAGCTGGCAAGGTCAGAGTGCCAGGAAATGTCCTTGAGCAAAATGACAGGGCCCTGGGATTAAGCCGAGTATGATCTGAAATGTCTAGTATGGCGTCCACATGTTTTCTTTGGCAGGGGCGGTGGAGGACTCAACCCTGAGGCTGGCAGGGAGCAGAGGAAGGCAAGTCCAGCTACCCCTCAACACACCCCCAGGAAAGACGCTGGAGGAAGAGGGTGTGAGGCTTGGAGCCACGAGATCACCTGGCCAGGAGCTAGGGTAAGAACTGGCTGAGTTATGGGACCATTATGGGGCAGCAGGGTCCTCCAGCACAACAGCTCCACGGGAACAGCCCTCCCAGGAGACCTTCCCAGAAGGCCCTCCCAGAAGACCATCCAGAAAATCCTCCCAGAAGACCCCCCCAGGAGATCCTCCCAGAAGGTCCTCTCAGGAGACCCTCCCAGAAGGCCCTCCCAGGAGACCCTCCCAGAAGGCCCTCCCAGGAGACCCTCCCAGAAGGCCCTCCCAGAAGACCCTCCCAGAAGACCCTCCCAGAAGACCATCCAGAAGACCCTCTGAGAGACTGTCCCAGAGACCCTCCCAGAGACCCTCCCACACAGCCCTCCCAAAAGACCATCCCAGAAGATTCTCCGCACACAGCCCTTCTGTGTCTCCGGTGTCCCTGTGACCTCTCCAGGTAGCTAGCTGTGGGTGGAGGAGGCTCTGTGCACCTCTGGTGGGGTGTCATATGGTTCTGCCCCCCTTCAGGACTCCCATAACCTGGGCCACCCCTCACAGTGTGATGCCCAGGCCTCTGCAGGCCCAGTGGCAGCCACTGTTTTAGAAGAAATGTGTCTTAGGTTTGTCCCAATCTCACCCCGGTTAGCTTAGACTGGTGCTGCCTGGGTGCAGACCCAGGTGAGCAAAGTTTGGAAAATTCAAGCTGAAAAATGTCTACCTCAGTCACAGAAGCATTTCACCCTAAATTTGTTGAGACCATAATTGTTTTTTAGCATAAAGGGATTTAAAGGAACTAAAAGTTGTTTCATATGTAGCTAATTGTTCTGTGGGAGTGTTTAAGTGCTGAAGAAATACAGACTGAATCCCTGCAGAGGGTCTTCTAAACCATTCTGTGTGTGTGTGTATGCATGTATGTGTGTGTGTGTGTGTGTTGTGCACTGTCTGTATACACAAATACTTATACACGTTGGCACACAGAGGAAGATACAGAGGCGCCTGCAGGATGTGTGGACAGATGTGGGATTCTTCCAAGGAAAACAACCCGAGGGCCAGCTGTCCAGGTCCTAATCCGGTTCTCCATTGCTCAGTTCAAGAACCACTTGTGCTGCAGGCAGAGGGACAACAGAGTGCATGGGGATCGTTGAGGCCACCACACAGACGTGGCCCCTGGGAGGCACAGGCCTGGCACTGCTCTCCAGGGAGCATCTCTCGTGCACACTGCATAACAGAGTCCCCCACCGGACCCTGTCCCAGCCGGCTCCAGGTCTGGGATGTCCTGGATGTCCTCTCCCCGCCCCTCAACCCCCATCCTGCTCAGGCCTCACTTTTCACAAATTAGCCAGACACCTGGCACCTGAGAGAAAGGACCCCACCAGGGCCACGTGCGCACCCACCTGGGTGAGGAGGCTTGTGTCCCATAGCAGGTGGCCAGCCTTCACTTCATGGCCATCTAAGGACCGGAAGGTCTCCTAGGCACGCCACTACCTGGGTGGCAGGCAGCACCCCGCATACGCTCCTCGTAAACCTGTCCTTCTCTGTGGCCTCTCTACACAGCCAAAGTCCCATGCTCTCCTTCAGCCCCGACACCTACAGCCGGGATCCAAACCAAGGCCCAGCACTGTCACCAAGAGGGCTCTGCCAAGGAGGCCCAGTGCCCCAGCCTGGGCAGCTGTCCAGAGGGTGCCCAACTTAGCGTTGCCCTGAGCAATGTACCACACTACACTTGCAACGCCCACTCCTTCGCAAACTTCAAAGGACACATCTGCCTAGAAAAAGCAAGGACATGTGTCCTCCGCACTAGGACCCAAAACCAATTCTGAGGTTCTAGGGAATTCAGGAAGCCTGGCTGCAACGCTCAGGGGCGCACGGGAGGCAGCCTCGTTTTCCTGGGCTCCTTTCTGCAGATGCGAGGTGACAGCAGGAGCCTGCCTGCGCTCCTCGGGGCAGGCCTGGGCCATCGCCCCAAACCACAAGAGTCGCATCTGTGCAGAGCGCGGCAGCTCCCTCAGCACGTAGCGTGTTGCAGGTCTTCTTATTGGAGTCTGCAGCAAAGCAGGTCCCAGCCTTCCTGTGGGCTGGGAGTATTGTGCTCAGATAAGCGCGCATCTTGCTTTGGTGCCACTGGGGGCAGCTGACAACAGAAAGGACGGGGAAGGGTTTTCCACCCAGAGTCTTGCTGGCTGAAAAGGCACGGAAAGCAAGCCAAGCCCAAGACGAGCAGCTCCTGCGGAGGCGCTGAGGTCTGCGTGCCCCTGCGCCCACACACGCACGGCTGCTCCAGCCCCTCCCCTCAGTTGGGTGTGTGCGGAGAGGCTCTCACCAGACTCCAAGAAGGGCCTGCGGCTGCCGGGCAGAGATAGTGCGCAGGTGCAATCAGCGCGGGGAGATGTGCGCCTCAGGCCGCCTTCCTCCGGCTGGCAGAAGCCTACCGTTCTGCTGCGGGTCAGTGTTCTAAGCGCTGTGGAATCCACGCGGACAGGAAGCTACGTGGCTACAGACATGCATCTCCCTTCCAGTGAAGGGAAGCATGATTCAGAGGACAATGGGGACAGCTCACAGGCAGATGAGGCTGCGGCTGAGGCTACCAGCCCCAGGGCAGGGGACAGAGCCTCTGGCCCCAGATCATCTTCAGGACGGGGGAGCCTTCTTCCAGTTCTCCTCCCTTTGCACAGGAAATGTCCACCCGCGCCTGCCCTGCCAGTGTCTGGGAGGCAGGGAACTTGCATTCCAGAAAGCAGATGCCCTGGGAAGACACAGCCCAGGGGACAGGCAGTGGGGGGACAGATGCAGGAGCACTATCCCTATGGCGTACTACTCCCAGGGTGACCAACAGCAGCAGCGTGGGGAGAAGGTCCGGACCAGGTTTCCTGGTGGCCACACACCCTGGGGCACAGCCATGACACCCCCGTTTTGACTTGTGGCCCCAGGACTCAAGGGGGGCCCGTTTCTGTCATTTCCGCCCCGGTGAACCCCTTAACAGCAGCTGCAGAGACCTAACTCCTAACCCGGCTCCGATGGGTGTCCGACATTCACCTCACGGACTGCTCCTCAGCGTTTCCCAGAATCCGTCCTCTGGGTGGCATTGCATAAAGAGACGTGGCCGGAACGCCTGGCTGCCCCTTGCCCTGGGCACAAGCTCCAGACACCGCTGCCAGCTGCTGCCCTCTGTGCCTCCTTCCCGAACTGCCCCAGCCCCTGGCTTTGGCCTGTGGCAGCCGCCCTCACTCTGACGGAAAATTGTCATCAGCTCTCCTCATCCTGCACCTGCAGCCCTCCCCACAGCCCCTGCAGCCCCTCAGGAAGTGTCAGGCAGCCTGCAGGTCCTAGGAGGCTGGCGACTTGGCCCTTCCTGTGTACACTGGGCCACCCCATCCCTCCCCCTACCCCTCTACTCACCCCCACGTCCCCTACCCCACATCCCCCAAGGCAGCAGCGTCCTTCTGTGTGTAGGGGCGAGCGCACCCTCCTGTTGTGTATCATTTGCTGCCAATGACAAGACTGCGTACTTTGTGGCTGGGCGCTCTGCTGTTGTCCACACGCACCATGTTTGGATAAATTCATCTGTATAAATCAGTTTGAGGTGTAGATATGTTTAAAGTCCTGCCAGGGGCATGGGTGCACACCTGTAATGCCCGCACTCAGGAGGTTCAGGCAGGAGGATGACTGTAAGTTCCAGGCCAGCCTGGGCTACCAAGCCAGACCCTATCATCAAAAATACAAATAAGTAAAATATAACAACCATGGAAAAGCAACCCATAGAAAGAACAGAAGTTGGGGTCGAGCAGGTCCTTTCTTTCACTTAAGGAAACACTTAAAGCTTCTCCCTGGCACCTCGAATCTCCTGCCTTGAGCCTCCTGGGCCTGAAGGCCAGAGCTGAACACACCCAAAAGGCCCTGTGATGGTGCACAGATACCTGCAAGGTGGAGTTGACACCCTCAGTGGCTCCAGGGGCCACGCCTAGCGGGAGGGGGCAATATGGATGTGCTACTCGAGTGATGGGGGCATCACAGGATGCAGACCTACTTGCCATCTGATACCTTCAGAGCCCGGGAACTGAATGGTGAGAATGAGACCAGTGGGGAGGACGGGCATCTGACAAAGCTTCCCCTGCAGGAGATGAGCTGCTACACAGAGCACCTTCCCTGGCTTCCCGCTACTCCACCCTGAGCTCAGGGATGGAGGCTGACCTGCAGAGGGGCTGCGCTGGGCTGCGTGAGGACAGGAAAGGTGGTCCCTGCCATGTGACATGACCAGGGACAAAGGGCAGTGGGAGAATGCCCAAAGGCCACCTCCTGGGCTGTCCCTGCCTTCTCTCTTGCAACACAGCTCCCTTCTGACCCCAGCCACCACCTGCCTCCTGTGCAGGGTCTGCTCTCCTAAAGCTCTTTCAGGAACAGAGGGAGGGGCGGTCCTTCCTGGCTGCATGCAGTGTGGGATGAGGGGCTTTTCTGGGGTGGCCAGCACCGCAGGGGTGCTGGCCCAGGTTCTACTGAGGAAGGACTGAGGGCTACGCATCTCGAATCCACAAAAGGTGGTCTGGATTATGCTCTTGGGAATTTAAGAGAATAGCATGGGCCATTTGCACAGCTGGCAACATGTGGGATTTCACTGGGGAAAAAAAAGATTTCCTAGATTTGCTTCTAAAAATGTAAACCTCTGGCTATTTCTTAATTCAAATTAATGGACTCAGCCCCAAGAAAAAAACTTACATTGGCAGGAAGATGAAATGCGTGCGCACGCACACACACCCACACACACCTCTAAAAGTGCCAGAGAGTTTGAGAAACCTGTTTTCTTTCCCTAGCAAACAGAAAAGGTCAAGGTTCACAGAAAGTGAAATTTGCCAGGGCAGGCATTAGGTTCCCCCTCTCCTTTGCTTGTTTTCTAATGAAAACAAACTTGTGAATTTGAAAATGAGATGGAGCATCCAGAGCAGAGAGGCAGCTGCTGGTGCTGGGCCACCCCGCTGGGCTGGCCAGTGGCTCCACACCCACACCGTGCCACCCCAGTCAGGGCTAAGAAGCGGGTCCGCATCACTGAAACGACAGCAGCAGCTGTGCCTGTCGCAACCCAGGCCCTGGCATCGAAGTCAGCACCCGCTTCCCCGCCCCTCGGCCGCATCCGCCCCAAACCCAGGAGCAGTCTGCCTAGAGTCTGCCACTGCACGTCCCAGGCCTGGGGGCAAGCGCAGAGAAAGCCGCCCCTGCCTATCGTTGCTTTCGCTCCTGCTGGTCCACCTCATGCTGACATGGACCCTCAGGGGCAGGGTCGTGAGGCTGTTCCATGTAGCTTCAGTCTGTGAGTTTCCAAGCACCTCTTTATGGCACAGGGACTCCAAAAATGGCTCCGACATGAACCCTGTGATCAGCTGCCGCGTAATCAGTCGTGAGGGCACCCGTGTGGCCAAGGCACATGTGCACATGTCCACCAAAGAGAGGGAGGAGGAGGTGGGGACAGGGCACAGGCATCTCTCTCCAAGAGGCCCAGGGCAAGCCAGGCAGACTGAGGCATGGGCAACGGCAAGATTCTCAGGAGAGTCGCTTCTAGAGACACGAACCAAGCACTCAGTGTGCCTGGATCTATGGCGGTACCTAGCAGAGTGGGAGCTGACCTGTGGCAACGCTGCCACCTTATGATGGTGAGCTCCCCCTTCAGCGAAGCCTTTAGCGGGCTCTGCAGGAGGGGCCGAAGCTGGTCTGAAATTGGCACCCCCACCCCCCCAGGAATCCAGCCGCAAAGGGTCCACCGTGTGCTCACCTGCTGCTGTGCTCACCTGCTGCTGTGCTCACCTGCCGCTTCATCGCTGTCTGTGTGCAGGTGAGGCACATCATTCCTTCAGTCCATGAATCACAGGTTTTCTGATTTTCTAATTCAGGGGACATCGTATGATGGGTGAAGATGACGCAATCCTCTCCTGGACTGGTTCATCAGTGTGGGAAGAAGACAGACCCAGGAGAAAGGCTTTAAGACGGAGAGAAGAGAGCATAGGATGTATTCAGGATGAACTTTTCCAACTGGGAGCTGTGCTTACTGATGTTGTGCTCAAGGTAACACAACAGAAAATGGTTAAAACAAAGCATATCGGGCATGGAGAAGCCCGCCTGTAACTTCAGCACTCTGGGAAGCTGAGGCAGGAAATTCCAAAGCTCAGACGTGCATGGCCTGGGCACCCGAGCAACACAACGAGACCCTATCTCAAAGTGGAAAACAAAAAGCAAGCTAGGGATATAGCTCCATGTGAAGGCGGCGTTTAATTCTCAGAACCGTAAAAATCAAAGACAACAGAAGATGTCTGGCTGTAGGTCCTGAGAATAACAAGGGGGAAGAGGAGAGGAGGAGGAAGAGAAGAAGAGGAAGAGGAAGGAGAAGGAGGAGGGGGGGGAGAAGGAGGAGGAGGAGGGGAGAAGGAGGAGGAGGAGAAGGAGAAGGAGGAGGAGGAGAAGGAGAAGGAGAAGGAGAAGAAGAAAGAATGAAAGGAAGGAAGGAAGGAAGGAAGGAAAGAAGGAAGGAAGAAGAGAAGAAGAACAAGTAGGAGGAGGTGGTCATGGAGCCCGTGGCAGAAGGTCCTGGCAGCGGGCGGCTGCCTCACTGCTCCAGCGGCACTGACCTAGAGCTGACGTGCAGATTCTCCACCGTAAGTCATAAGGACACAAGTCGGGCAGCATGCATACCCCTCTCCCCGAAGCTGCTCTTCCTTGGGGGATGGTGCTGGAGCCCAGGTCTCACAGAAGAAGGCCTATGGCAGAGCCCGAGAGCAGCCCTCCTTTCTGCTAGGAACCCAGGAGGCCCCCTTCACTCAGGGAGGGACAGTGCAGGTCTGATTGCAGACTGACCCACAGGAGATGGGGAGGGTAGGGGGAAGGGGAGCCTTGCAGGCCCAGGGTGAGAGTCATGAATCCTGAAACGTGTACCTGGCAGAGAGGCAGAGGACAGCAGGGTCCCGATTCCCCAGGGCCACAGACAATTCCCTGCCTGGAGAGGGCCG